>JAOXJP010213381.1:0-11837 GCA_025762735.1 Platanus orientalis
AGAATCTTATATTAGAGAGATTTTTCTCTCCATATATATATATATATATATATATATAAAGAACATTAGAAAAGTAGATTCTCAACAATGAGATTATGCTTTATAGAGTCTTAGGCTTTCCATGAAGTCACATGATAACGTTGAGATTTTTTTTTTTTGGGGGGAAATGTTGAGATGTTAGGAAAACATCCATGAAAATTGAATTTTTTGTAAATAGTTGAATCAAAGTATTGCTAATATTTCTTCCTCAAAAAATAAATATTGCTGATATTTCAATATTTTAATCATATATTATTGTTTCTTTAGCAAAATTAGAGAATATATAATTCCCTTGATTTTATTTTGCACCTGAATAAGAAGAATTTCGACATAATTTTACTTTGATTTTCATTTTGCTCTCCCAAAAGCATGGAAATTTCGACAAAATTTATGTGGTGCAAAACCATCCAGATAAGTGCATTGCAAAAAAGAAAAGAAAGAAAGAAAGATGAGAGGGAGTTTATGTATGTATGTGTGTGTGTGTTAAATATTAATATTGATGCAGGTTGCAACATGAAACAAAAGTGTAGACCTATGATAATCACTCAGTCTATTTTGTGAAGTTCTAAGGCTTTCCCATCTGCTGGTCATAGTAGTTATCATATGTATTGATGCGGTAGCATTGCAATGACTTAAGAAGACATATCCACTTTGGAAGCCAAAACCAAGGTCCAAATAGAATTTCAAGAAAGCTTGCTACCCACTTAATTAGAGTTGGTTTTCTTTATGTTTTTTGGTTTAATTATGGGGAATTTTATATAATAAGGCCTTATGAGCCATGGGGTAGGAGTTAGTGGTAGTTTGGAGAAGTTTATAGATTTTTTTTTTAAAGTTTATAAAGGTTTTTTAGTGCTGGTTGTACAGTTCTTATTTAGGAGTATTTTTGTCTAAACTTTGTTATTTTTAATTAGGGTCTTTATAAAGCCATCCGTCACTTTATGTCAATCAGTTTTTGATTAATGAAATTTGAAAAGGCTTAGAGCCTCACGGCTTGTGCTGTTTTTTTTCAAGAATCCCTCACACGAAGGTGAGTTCTCATCTCTATTTCTCGGTCTTCTCTTTTCTCCCCTCTTCTTCTCTCCCCACGCCTCTACCCCTTTTCCTCTTCTTTCTTTTTCCTTAACCTTGCTGATTTTCTGATTTCTTTCATCTCTTACATCATCTTTCTCATCTCCTATCATTCCATTACATCTCCATATAATTTCCCATGTCTTTTTCTCCTTTCTTTTTCACTCTTTCTTAAAATCCTTGTTGCGGAAAATTTTCCAGCAACTTCTTTCTTCTAATTACTTTTATCCCTTTCATCCAAAACCTAATTCCTTTCAAACTTAAGCCCTTCATCATCAATCAAATCAATCCATATCATTTTCCCCAATTAAAATCTCATTTTTCTTGAATTTTCCCCAATTTAAAAGAGCCCTAAAACCAAGAAAAACCACCTTGCAGCCATCCCATTCTAAACCCCATTTTCTTCTAATTTTATTTCATAGAACTATTCTCCCACATAAAAGAGGAGATGCGGCTAGGTGTGCCTTGGCGTTCCCTAACTTTTAGGGCATCAAAATTGAAAACCCAAATTTTGGAGATTGCAATCCTTCTTGATTTTCTCTTCTTGTTTCTTCAATTTTCTCTAATTCTCCACTTCTATTTATTAATTGGAGCATTCTTGAATTGATTTATTTAATTCTTGCATTTATTTAATCAAAGATTTGATTTCTTGAATTGTTTTCTTTAATTATCAGCATATATCAATTTCAAGATTCAATCTTTCTTGCATAAAACTCCATTTTAGGCTTTTATTCATCAATTAATTATTGTAGGAGCCTAATCCCATTGGGATCCTAAATCATGTATCCTTCATTTAGAAGTTTGCTTTGGGAGTATATTTCAATCTCACCAGGCAACAGCCCACCTTTTTAACAGTCTGGATCAATGGATCACTTGTGTAGTAAATTGCTGAGACGGATGACTGACTGAAGGTGATAGTTTACATGTATAAGTGGCTTATCATTGTTAATTTATGTGGAACCTGCCATTTTTATTGGGTAAAGTGGTACCTACCATATTTGTGGCCTCAGATTGATTAATAATTTCCATATAATATGAACCCGTACGTAAGGTTCATAAACTTTTCAAATAAAACAAAGAAAGCTTTACCTAAATTAGATTGTGTTGAGGTCTTGGGGTTTTCTGCAATAGACCTTAGCGAAGATGGTCCCACCTTCATTTGATTCCTCAAGAGAGACATGGGTGGGGGGCGGGGGGGTAAGGGGGTGTCATAGGGCTCCCATTTATGTATACTTCTGCCAGATCCATTTTTTAAGAGTTGTAGATAGACAGGAAAGTGGTCATGACACGAAGGGCAAAGACAGAGAGTTAAAAGGCATAAAAGTATTATATGCATTATGATGGCCAACCTGCTCGTTCATTCAGGTTTGATTGATGCACTGCCTAGGTCAGGTCTATTTCTGATCCTGATTTAAAACCTTGGTTGGGTTTTCACTTATAAATGGAAGTCAATTACAACATATGTAGTGGTGATTATACTGAAATTATTTTTCTAGTTTCTGTTGCAAGGTGACAGCCCAATTCATTTTCTGTTCTTTTGTTTTGATGGTAGAATTCATAGTTTTCCACTATGTTGTATTTCCTGGTGATGATTTTATTATTTACATATAACATTTGTTGGCCCTTCCTTCAAGTTTGATAGATCTTCAATTGCATGCAGGTGTCAACAAAGATGTTTGACTAATACGGCAGTTTTTGTCCAAAACAAAATCCATAATAGTTTCTTTTTGGTGTACCTTTTGGCAGTGCTTAAATCCTCATGGAACTTTAATACACTTGTAAGATGTAGATTAGTGTTGTCACAACTTGACATTGGAATTTTCACACATTGGCATGAAAAGGCCCCACAAAATTTGATGCCTAAGATTTGAGTTTTATTTTACCATTGGCCAGGACGCAGTGCCTTTCCTCTGTGGTCTGCTTCAAAACTCGGTCCAAGCATATGATGGAAAAATTGCTACCCAATGGCTAGAAATCACCAGCTGACCTGATTTGATGTTGGTTGACCAAATTGGTACTAATGTGTGCTACTGTTCAGCAAACCATGTAATATATGGGGACCATCACTATTGGTTTAGTGCATGGTACTCCTCTGGGTCTAATGACATGATGAACGTTTGGCCCAGCCTTGACTAATCCACTCACCAAAATTCAGCCTTATTGGTGGTTTCTGTCTATTGGATTTGAGTGTTTTTTCAATCATGAATTTCGGGAGAGCACCCATTGGTGAAAAACTTTGGGTTCGGGCCCATAGTGGACCATGGGGAAGAACATCCATGGTATCACTGGGCCCGATATATCAAGCTTAGAAGAGCCCAAATATGTGAGGTACCCTGCCCCTCAAAACTATTATAGAAACTGGATCAGAATGCTCTGCTTCTACATATTTTATGGTTCCACTGTCAGCTCATTCATTGACCAGATAGTTGTCTTTTCGAGGCCATTTGGAAAGATAAGAATATATGGGTCCCTTAGAAGGTTATTAGCCACTCTATAGATGATGGGAAGTTGTGAATGTAGATAAGCATGGTAACCTAATCTAATCTTTTTATTAGATCATTTAGATTGTAGTTGTATTTCTTGGTCAAACAATTTGTATTGATTAATCTGCATTAACAGTATCTCTGTTGTCTGCCTCTCTTGCAATTAAATACTGCTTCAATGATCTTTATACGGAATACTCAAATATAAGTTCGATTATAAAATTTAAATTATGCATGCTTTTTTTTTGCTTCAATTTTTTATGATAGATTATTGAGAGAGTACTTGTGCAGTTATTATCTTGAGCTTTTGGGCAGAGGTGCACTACAACTCAATTTATCCGGAAGGAGGTAAACATACATATTTTCTCCATAATCTAACTTTCTTCATTCCATATGTTTTCTGGACCACTCGTGAAAAAAAAAAGTTATCTGGACCCTACTAAAAAGGATGAAGGAAAGAATGCAACAAATGAAAATGCCATCAAATCTTTACACTTGGCCATCTGAGTAGAACTTTGAGTATTATTGATGTCACTGTTGCATAACTCGGTGCTCCTTGGTGCTCACCAAGTTTCAAAAACCATGGCATCCTAGTTAAATGACCAGCGAGAATCAATGTGTTATCATTGCTGGAGATAGCAGTGCTGTAATGCTTGTTTCTATGTTGTGGTTGGAATCCAGACGTGCCTGCTTTCGAGACTAAGAAGAAGAAAAGGTGGTGGATCTTTGAAAATAAGCATAAGGAGTGGATGGATGAATATAATTAATGCATGATGTTTGTGGATTACATACAGTTCTCTATGCTCTGCTCTACTTTTGTGTGTGTGCGTCACCTGTGGAAGAAGCTTCAGCTCCCAGTTGACATTCTACTTGAGGTTTCTCTAGGTGAATTTTTTGAACAGATGCCATATCCATTGTTTGTGATCTGATGGACATGATACAGGCTCACATTTCACTTTTTTCCTCTGCCATTGCTGCTATGCTTCGGCTCTGTGGCCTTGTATATGCGTTAATCCTTGTACCTGTACCTCTCTACATTCTTTATTTCTATATATGCCTTTCTTTCTTATATGTAATAACTTTTGATCTTGCCAGTTACTCAAATCCGTTATTCTTAGCCTTGCATGTGTGTTTTTTTAATTTGTATGCTTGACACATTGGTATATCTTGATTTATAAAATAAATAAATAAATAAACATTGGTATATCTTGAGGAAATCTAAAACCAGTATTTTGCCAAAATCTTCAGAGACGAAGGTGAATTCATTTGAAACTTTAATCATGGCATCACAACTTCAGTAGAACAGTGGGCATTTTTGTGTCGCAGTTTTCTTTTTATGCACCACCACTGTCTGATCTTTTGAGTGGAACGAAAAAATTTGA
Source organism: Platanus orientalis (assembly GCA_025762735.1). Classification (NCBI taxonomy): domain Eukaryota; kingdom Viridiplantae; phylum Streptophyta; class Magnoliopsida; order Proteales; family Platanaceae; genus Platanus; species Platanus orientalis. The sequence goes on from JAOXJP010213381.1 coordinate 4,973, forward strand.
TCTTTTATGCAGTTTGGAGTTACAAGGATTTTTTTATTTTTTTGGGTCAATGGTGGTTTCAGAAATGAGATTAATGATATGGTGCAAAGGTGAAATCTGGCGGTTGCAGACTTCTTTATATTTCACTTTTGCAACTTTTTATTCCCAACCATGGGCTTCAAACCTTGAACAAACAGAGCCGTATCCTCTGGTCCGCTCCCATCGTGATCCATTAAGGTGGGAGCGGCACATTTCCTCTATATTACGGAGAGCAAAACCAAGAAAAACAACGATGAACCAAACGGTACGAAGTAGAAGACACATGCCGCTCCCACCTTTAATGGAGCACGATGGGAGTGGACCAGAGGATACGGTTCCTGTACAAACACCTACCCATAACGTTAGATTAACAATAAACAGAAGAAATAAAATTTTGAAAGGCATCCAATTAAGTTGTTGATTTTGAATATTCATAACAGCTCGGAGAGCACATCCTAACGGATAAGTGTTAATGATGGTGTTCTTAAACCCTTCCAATGGCTACAATGCATGATGCAGGCACTCTTATGGTTGACAAATCAGTGGAAGGATGGGGTTTTCAGAAGGGATGAGATGGAGAAATCCTTTACAAGCGGTTTACAAAAAGGAGAGGAAATCATCTACAATTAGAAATCACTCTACAGTTCAAACGGTTTACAGGGGGAAAATCGTCAACACTTCTAGCGGTTGAATCACATCCACAAAAGTGGGTGTGATTTCATATCCTCGAGTTTTGAATTTCAAACTTCAGTCAAATCAAACACTTTTGTGGCAGTGATTCAACCTTTTGAACTGATGAGATGTAATCATGCAATAGGCCAAAGGACCCTGGTCAAGCTAAATTAATGTTATACAGCCAGGATTGTAGAATTTGTGCAAAAAAACTGCTGGTAAGGATGCTTCTGGGGCCCAACCCTAAGATGGAAACTGTCACTCTGTAACCTTATCAAATTCAAGGGGTCAGCTCAAATTGTGCCAAACACAAGTCTAATGTACTTCTATTTTTATTTTTGTGAATAACGGTAGAAGAAAAAAAAAATTGTACAATTATTGATACATCAAGTAGTGCCGCCCCGAAACTCAGACGTCACTGGGGTCCTGGTTCTCAAGGTGTTAGACTTCAAACATACAATATCAGAAAAAGTAAAGATAAGAATCGGCAGTAAAACCACACAACTGGGCTCATTAGGAAAGATTCTCGAGTCCATACAACCTGATAGATATTAATAAATGCAATACACACAATGATGCCAAAATTTTAATATATACATTAAAAATGTACTCTAGTACAAAACATAATTCATCCCATAAATGGGATATATAGTCAAAATGGACAATCTAAGCTAACTCTAGTCTACACATGACTAGACTGCAAAACACCAGTGGCTACGTATGGTCTTGGTTATAAGTGCTAACTCTCAAGTCGTAGGATCTTATTCCATGGAGTGAAAGAAATGCTCCCTTTCTACAGATAGAAAATAAATAGGATGGGCTTGGGAAAGCCTAGTAAGTAAATCCTATATTCAACAATTTATAGAAAAACAAGATAAAAAATCAATTATAATTATCCTAACAAAATCACGATTGAAAAAGCTTTGTAAAATTGTTCACATATGATATGCAAGTAAATGCATCGTGTAAAGTAGGTGGGTCATTACTTGTGCTAGTCTCACATTATAGGTGTTAAGACGGGATAGATTAAAAATAATTTCAACCCTTGGCTGCTTGCACCAAATGACTATATCACCAGAGCTAAACTTGAACATTAAGCACAAGATGATTTTTTGCTAGCTTTTCACACCCACGATTTCAATTTGGGCAGCCCGAGCCGATGCCACAACAATAAGCAAGACCTCATGCATGGTAAAACCAAATTATGTTGTCTAAATTGCATAAATCATATATTATGCTAAATGCATGCAATTCATGTAATAGCTCTCGTAAGGTGCATTAATAATGGCAAGTGAACAAGAGACAATCCCGACCTTTGGCCACTTGCACAAGGTGGCTGCATCACCGGACTTAAGTCTTTGATATTAAGTACAAGTTGGTTTCTCACGAGGTTCAAATCAATGACAACACTTACAGGGTGCATAATAGATGGCAGGAGGCCATTTCAAGTGCATGAGATGCATGATGTTTGAGCTTTTAATCAAGCTACCTTTTTCAACATACATTTTTATTTTATATTTAGGGAAGTGTCTATTTTTTGTTTATAAGCTCTTTAAGGGAAGGCAGAACAAGATTTGTGTAGTCAACCCCAAATAGTTGGGATAAGGCTTTTTGTTGTTGTTGTTGTAAGCTCTTTAAGAGAAGTGCCCCTTTTCCACTTACACTGTTAGAATGTATATATGTTATGCAATGGCAAGCACTATAATGAACTACAAGTCTACAAGTACTTCAACTACTATAAAACCATATAATGGAATTTGTAAGTTTCTTTCTCTTTATAATGCATAAAATATCTTGTTTAACCATGTATTTACTAAAGTAGAACTATGAAGATAAGTATATACAATCGTGTGGTCATGAGAGTTTAATAGCGTGATCAAGAAAGTGATGGTTGTGTAGTTATAATAGTGGCAAAAGGGTTGCAAAAGTGCATTTATAACAATGCTAACCATGTGATCACATGAAGACCAATCGTTGATTAGATCATTAATTGAGAAATCCTCAAATTCCTTTGATGTTGATGCCCATGAGGCCACCTTAAAAGCAATGGATTTTGCCACCTCTAAGGGTGGCTTGGAAGCACCCTCAAAGATTCTTATGTTTTTTTCCTTCTAGATGCCCCAACAAATACTATGAAGAATGACCAACCAAAACCATTTGCCTCTTGGATCCAAAAAGAGTTCATTCCATTTTCATATCTGATCTTTTAAGAATTTTGGCATAACCCAATAAATTGTCATTCGAGATAAGAAGTAATGCCAAACTGATCTAGTACATGTGTTATGAATCATGATGTGATCATCTGATTCTCCATCCTTTAAATAGAGATAGCAAATGTGAGTGGATAGCATCAAATAAAGACGTTGATGTTGGAGCATATCCATAGTATTCATCTTATCAAGAATGACTATCCATAGGAAAGCTTTAACAAGAGGAGTGGACATTCCTTTCCAAATTTGACATGCTAAGAAAGGAGGTGAAAAAAGAGGAGGGAGCCAAAGGGATGCAATAACGGATTTTAAGGTAAAAATACAAGAAGACTTTAAAGACCAAGAATACCTATCAACAACATTTTCTATGATTTGAGCTTTTCAAAGAAGGAACAAAGGAGAAGTAGTAAAATTAATTTCATTTTCACAGAGGTCCCGAGAGAAGAGAAGGTTCCATGAGGTACCCAATGAGGTGGAGGAGAGAATCTCCAAGACCGACGAATCTTTTTGAGATGAGATACAATCTAAACTTGGAAATAAAGATCCTAGAGGGGTATTATCCCATCAAACATCTTTCCAAAATGTTACCTTAACATCATTTCCAAGGAATAAACAAGTATGGAAAAAGACAAGGGATCGGTTTTTCGTAATATGTTTCCAATTCAAGGATGAGTTTGGAACAATCATAGGGTTAGGATCCTAACCATTTGAATCCAAGCCATGTTTTCAAGTTATAAATGAATGTCATAGACTATTCTCTTCTAATATGAATCTCCAAAGTCATTTCCTAATAAGTGTTTGTGAGCACCAAATTTGGCCCTTGCAAGGAGGAATCACATTGTGTGTAGCCTTGTAGGTGTTGCGATGATAAATGAGGTATGTTTTGAAGACACATGTGAGTGTACCTCATCTTCACACATTTAATAGTGATCTCTCGGTCTCACAATTCGGGTAGAAAGCCACTTGATCCTTATTCCCCTAGAAGATCTAGATCTAATGTGATAGATACTAATGTGAACTATCTATATAGAGGGTCATGGGTTGGAAAGAACTGCTAATGGTATATTTGTTGCCAAGGGCTATCTAACATCTTTGATGATGTTAATTATCCATATTCACCCCTAACAAATAAGTCCAAATGAATGGCATAAAAGAAACTTATTAGATATGAACATGGGAAGTCTATCCATGTATATGGGCCTTCAAATAATGGGTTTCATGTCTAAATAGAAAACCCACATTCCTCTTCATAGACTAAGCCTTAGGGGGGAACCCATTTGGAACTCTTCTAATGTATATGGGCTGTACATTTAGGCTTGCACAAATAGACTCACTTAGGCCACTGGATTTAACATTGCTAAATGTTATTAATATTTTTTTGGGGTGTCCAAATACACCTTCAAAAAGACCACATGTTTGAGGCTCAAATGCCTGTATTCAAGGGTATATGAGGGAAGCACATCACACACATATGTAATCATAAGACTTATCTCAAGCCTTGAAGGCTATCTATGACATCACTTCATTTGTATCATGAGCATCCAAAGGGCATCTATGTATGCAATGATGCAACCCTAGGTTCTAATCGTGTGAGAAAGTGTATAAAATAATACAACTTTGCCTTAAATCCCGTTGCGTTTAACTACTTATACATCGTGTACCCAAAGTTGTATCTCTTATCCTTACTCATTCATGTTTATCATTCCCCAACTCACTAATCTATATTCAAGTACGTTGAAATTATAAAAAAAAAATGATTGGGTAAGAATCCTCTCCTAAGTCCATACAAATGGATAGCCTATGATGTACCAAAGAGAAGCATCAAATTGGGCCAAGGTATGAGGTTTTTAGGGGCTGTTTGGCTCGAAATTAACCCTAGGAATTCGGTTGTTTTGGAACAGCCAAATCAAGACTATTATAGGGTAATGTCTTGGGGTCCGAATTGGCTCCAATTCCCTTATAATTTTGGCTAAATTTTGGCCTCAATAAACCTCTATTTTCTAGGGCTAAATCACCATCAAAATTTTTCCATAAATCGAGCACAAAAACATGTAAAAATACAAAAAACATTGTACATGCACACCAAAAAAAAAAAAATCTAGCAAACAAGAAAATATAGCATGCATGAATTATATCTCAATCAGACATATATGTAAGATTGGATATACATGAATTTATGCAAAAATATGACAATATGAATGTAAAGGCATACATAGAACAACATAGATAATTGAACATGATAATCAATCAAGTAAATCTATAAAATTGAAGCACAAAACATGTAAAATCATATAGATCTAACCTATATAGGTACACTCTAATCAAAATTGGCAAAAACCCACATGGATTCAACCAAAATCAAGCTAATATGATAGTTTTGGTTTAATCAATGAAGTCCTTTACATAGAAATGGAAGAAAGTATGAAAATCCTGTAGGTCTTGGTTTTTGCACGATGGGTGAGGGCCTCTTAGAAAAGTGGTCCATTCATTATGGATTTAACCCATGATGACAAGGAGTTACCACTAGTGCAATGCCCCCGAACCCGGATTCGGATATGGATCCGTGTCACTTCGGATTCGGATTCGTTACTGTTCATAAGTCCAATAATCCACTTAATATTGACCCAATCATGGGCCTATAAGTAAGATCCAATAGTTTATATATTCACATAAATTTTTCTTATGTCCATTTAGTTCAATAGTCAGATTTCAAAAGATTGCGGAAGCATAGTCAATATCCAATAACCACACATTCGAAACAATAGTTTGCAGAAGCGTAATCCAAACCACAATGTCATAGTAGTGTCAACTCAATATTTCAAAATGAAAATATCACTACAACCTCTATGGTAGTCAATATAGCAAAGATGTTGAATAACTACATCGTTGGGGTGCCCTCTCACCCTAAATAAACAAAAGGGAAGTGAATATCTAATAATCCAAAATGTGACACAGTATAGAGGGTCCAATAACATGCTTATAACAAATAACGTAAAAACAGAAAAGTAGAGCTTGTCGAATCAAGTCTCTCGAAGGAGGGACCTGTATTAATGATCAGTCTAAAAAACAAATAGTTGGGTTAGTGCCAACTTGTAAGAAATCTAACAAACTATAAATAATTTGAAGTAAAGAACAAATTTAAATATTAACATGTCCAAAAGTCAATACGAAGCTAAACAAATATCAAAGTAATAATCACAATCATACTAGTACCAAAGTATCAATAGTCACATGTCAAACAGAAGCCAATGGTTCAATACAAAGATCGAAGTTCGAATAATAATTTAATACGAAGGTTGAAGCTCACAAATTTAATGACATATGTTAGTCTCGAGAGATCCAATGTTCTGTGATTTTGGAGTGTTCAGATTTTGTGTTCGTAGTGTTCAAAATCCACATAGTCTACAATAGTCGGATGTTCGATATTTGGAGTTCGAAGATTCAAAGTGTTCTAAGTTTAGTGTTCAAAGTGTTCGAAGTCCACAATGTTTCATATTCAAAGGGGTCCAAAGTTCAATATCCAAAGGTCGAAAGGGAACACCCTTAGCTCGGTGTCAAGGCTCACATATCAATAGAATACACTTAGCCTGGTGTCAAGGCTAAGATCGTTAATGACCACATTTAGCCCTATAACAAGGCCCAAAGAGTTAGTAGACACACTTATCCCGGTGTTGAGGCTCAGATCGTTAACAGCCACATTTAGCCTTGTGACAAGGCCCAAAATTTCAGAGTCCAAAGGTCACACTTAGCCCGGAGATGGGGCCCAAATAGTCAAAGGTTCAAAGTCCAAAAGAGTTCACATCAATAAGTTCGAAGGTCTACATAGTTTCGATAATCGGAATATTTTCACAATGTGTACATCAAACATGAACATCATATTATCATAAATTGATCATTTCAAGTACATATAGTTCACTTAGGTTCAATGGTAGCATATTCATTAGCCTGAGGTTGCGGTGATTCAC
>JAOXJP010213392.1:0-11837 GCA_025762735.1 Platanus orientalis
ATAATGTGATTCGGTTCGCAAGGGAAAAGAAGCCATCGGGGCGAATCACTAGAAGTATGAGGAACTTTGTGAACTCTGTTTTGGAGAGAGGTCTGTGTGATAGTCCTTTATCCAATGTCAGTTTTACTTGGACGAATGGGAAAGATAACCCTATTTTGAGTAGGTGTGACAAATTCTTGGTGTTAGGGGATTGGAAGGAGTTTTATCCTCATTACTTTCAAGATGTGAGAACAAAACTAACCTTTGATCATTGGCTGGTGGTGTTGTAAACTAGTGCCCGAAGCTGTTCAGATTTGAGAACATGTGGACTACCCACCCCTCTTTCAAGGAGTTGATACTTAAATGGTGGAAGGATTGTCACGTTGAGGGATGGAAAGGATATAGGTTTATGCAGAAACTTAGGTATGTTAAAGAGAAGCTTCAGGAATGGAATGAAAGTACCTTTGGAAACTTGAAGACTAATATGAAGAACCCGTCTGCGGAGTTTCTTGCCATTGATAAATTAGTGGAGGTTGAGGGTTTCTGTGATGACCTCAGGGTTAAAAGAAGGGAGGTGTTGACTTCTCTTGAGTGGAACATCAAGGCCGATGAGATTTTTTGGCATCAAAATACTAAAAAACAAATGGATTCTTGATGGATGGTTCAAAAGCTCTGGGCCTGATGGTTTTTCAATGTTTTTTTATCAAGTTTGCTGGGATATTATTAAAGAGGATCTTCTAAAGGTCTTCTCTGATTTTTTTGATCGAGGCGTCACAAGTATGGTCATGAGATCTACCTTCTTAGTCTTCATTCCTAAGGTTGATGGTGCTAGGGAGATGGGAAATTTTCATCTTATTAGTTTGGTGAGCAGTCTTTACAAAATAATTTATGAAGTTTTAGCTTGTCGGTTGAAGCAGGTTATGGGAGGAGTGATCTCGGTTACCCAAAGTGCTTTCATACAAGGGAGGCAAATTTTAGATAGTATTCTCATTACTAATGGATGTGTGGATTCGGTGAGAAATAATAGGAGTAAAGGGGTGGTTTGCAAGGTGGACATGGAGAAGGCTTATGATTAAATCGACTGAGATTTTATGATTTAGGTCCTTTGTAAGAAAGGTTAAGGTGAAAGGTGGATTTTATGGACTAAATGGTTTATTATGGATCCTTTCTTCTCAATCCTAATGAATGGAACGCTTAAAGGGTTTTTCAAAGCCTCTAGGGGTTTGAGGCAGGGGATCCCTTATCTCCGTTTCTCTTCTCTCTAGTGGCGTATGATCTTAGTGCCATTATCAGGAAGGCAAATGCAACAAGACTTGTGGAGGGGTTTGTGATTGGGGATGATAGTATCATGGTATCTCACCTTCAATTTGTAGATGATTCGATTTTGTTGGCCGATCTTGTCAACGTTCGAAGAATGGAGGATTTATAGGTGAACCTATTTAAAACTAATATGGTAGGGATCAAATGGAGGAAAAAAGCCTTATTAGCTATGCCAATGTTATGGATTGTTTGGTTGGAACTGACCGATTACGTATCTGGGTATGCCTTTAGGAGGAAACCCGAGAGCGGTTAGTTTTTGGGGTCCGGTGGTGGAAAAGATCTCTAAGAAGCTAGCATGTTGGAAATGATCCTATATATCTCTAGGACGGCAGATCACATTGATCAAAGGGGCTTTATCTAATATCTCTATGTATTATACGTCCTTGTATAAAGTTCCTGTAAAGGTTGTGTGTGCTGTTGAGAAATATCCGAGAGATTTTTTGTGGGAGGGGGGTAGACAAAGAAAGGACCACTTAGTTAAATGGGAGACTGTAATGAAGCCTAAGGAACAAAGGGGTCTCGGTGTGGGAAAGATTAAGGAGCGAAATGTGGCATTGATGGGAAAATGGTTGTGAAGATTTTCATCAAAGCAAGATAGCTTTCGACATTCCATCATCCTGAGCAGATATGGGTTTGATGCAAATGGGTGGGACCGCAATCAACATCTCCCTCGGTCTCATTCCTTGAGTTGGAAAAACGTTATTCAAGTCATTTTTTTTATCCTCACACCCGTTTCCTCCTGGGTAATGGCTTAAAAAGATGATTTTGGAAGGATCTTTAGTGGGGGGTTCCACTCTTGAAGTTGCTTTTCCCCGTCTTTTTCGTTTAGCCCGACTCAAAGATGCTGAGGTTGCTGAAGTTGTGTCTAATGGTAATGGTGGGCTTGACTGGAATATTCCTTTTTCTAGGGATCTTCATGAGTGGGAGATTCCTTTAGTGGGAAATCTCATGAAGGATTTGTAGTTGGTTTTCCTTAATCCTGTAGAAAAGGATAACTGACTTTGGTCCCCTTCTCTCAATGGAGTTTTCTCTTCAAAATCATTCTTTTTAATTCTGACTAAAGTTCATTCCCCTAATTGTAGTGTCCCGTTGTTTTGTTTTTGGAAGAGAACGGCTCCTCTAAGGGTCGAAGCCTTCTCTTGGGTTTCTTTCCTTGGGAAACAAAACACTATGGAGGTGATTCAAAGAAGGCCTTTCTTGTGTGTGTCTCCTATGTGTCCTTTGTGCAAGAAGGATGAAGAGTCAGGAAACCACATCTTTATCCATTGTGCTTTTCTTTCAAAGTCTATAATTTTTCAAAAAATCTTTATCTCTTAACTTTGTTATGCCTGAATCTGTGGAGTCTTTTTTACTAATGGGGGAGAGGGGTGAAAGGTGATCGGGGGAAGATGTTTCTCAAAGTCATTTTCTTGGATGTGGTTTGGGGGATTTGGAAGGAGAGAAATAGAAGATTTTTTTAAGACAAAGAAAAGAATGTGTGGGCAGTCATTGATTCTATTGTTTGTGAAATCAATTCATGGGTCTTTGTCAAAAAGGAGTTTTCCAATTGTTCCTTGAACGATATGGTTAGGGATTGGGTGACTTGCATTACGAACCTCAATAATGCTAATCATGTGCCCTCTCTTAGTTGGAACCCTTTGGAGGTTGAGATTTACAAATTTAATTTTGATGGTGCTTCTTTTGGCAATCTGGGGCCTTCGGCATTCGGGTGCATTATGAGAGACACAAATGGTCAAATCATGGGAGTCAAAGGTAGTTTATTTGGCTTGACGAATGCTATCCATGCGGAAGCCATGGGTCTTTTAGAAGGTTTGAAGCTTGCTAGAGATAAGGGTATTAAGGGGTGCATTATTGAAGGGGACTCTTCTTTGGTTATTTCTTAGGGAAAGGGGGAGAAGCATGGTTTTTTGAGGTTAAATAATTTCATTTCAGAGACTAGATCTATTATGAGGGATGTTGAGGCTGGGCTTCTCTATGTCCATAGGGCCCAAAACTCCCTAGCGGATAGGATTGCTAAATAGAGTGTTGGTCAAAACCAAATGTTTGTAGGGGATTGCTTGTTGGAGTGCTTGATGTAGTTTTTTTGTTCCTTTGGTTGCTTTTATGGATGTGAGGCTGCGTTGTATGTTTTTAACTTTTTCTCCTTTTTAATACATATTCTTTGTTATTCATAAAAAAGAAGTTCAAATAGCTAAAGATTTTGAAATCAAAGATTTGAGGCAGCTCAAATACTTTCTAGGCATTGAAGTTGCAAGGTCAAAGAAAGGAATATTCTTATCCCAACAGAAATATGTGTTAGATCTTTTGAAGGAAACTAGTTTGTTAGGTTGCAAGCCATCTAGTTCTCCTATAGATCCAAATCACAGACTTAAAGATGATCAAGATGGGAGACTTATTAATGCAAGTAGGTACCAACATTTGGTGGGAAATATTATATATTTGTCTTTGACTAGATTTGACATAGCTTGTGCTATCAATGTCATTAGTTAATTTATGCATGCACCGACTTAGACTCATATAAAGGTTACGTACCAAATTCTCAGATACCTAAAAGGCTGCCTAGGGAAAGGTATCTTGTATACATCACATTGTCATCTCCAGGTTGAGACGTATATTGATGCTGATTGAGCTAGTTCAGTAATAGATAGACGCTCTACATCAAGTTATTGTACATTTGTGGGATGTAATGTTGGTTACTTGGATAAGAAAGAAGCAGGCGGTTGTTGCCAAGTCTAGTGCAAAAACTGAGTTTAGATCAATGGCTCATAAGCTTTGTGAACTTTTGTGGCTGCTTCTAGTAGAGCTGGGTTTTCCAGTATCTCATCCTATGGCACTGTATTGTGACAATAAGGCTGCTATAAGTATTGCTCATAACTTCCAACATGGTAGGATAAAACACATTGAGGTGGACCGCCATTTCATAAAAGAACAACAGAAGTCAAGGTCTATTTGCATTCCTTTTTGGAAGGCCAAGGATCAACTAGTAGATGTTCTGACAAATGGCTTGAGTGGGATACGGTTTACTGATATTAGTGGCAAGCTGAGAATGAGACATGTTTATTCTTTAGCTTGAGGGGGAGTGTAGGCATATGCAATATATCAAGTGTAGGGGTATTTATGTCTCTTGTTTTATATACCATGTACACATACTGTATACTTATATATACAATATATAATCAGACTTTGTATAAATATATTTTAGATGTGTTGAGAAGACTGGTGATTCTCACACTATCACACATTATTTACATAATCTCTCTCTTCTTTTATTTCTTCTTGAAACCTAACCCTAGAAATCATTTGCACAAGATTCAAGTAAAAACAACCTACATTTAACATTTGACATTGAAAGTCCTAATTGGCCAACTCATTGTGGCATCACAACATAATCAGCCTCCTTTTTGCATGTGAAGTACTACTAAGGGAACCCACTTTGATGCAGTCCTTCCTTATTAATTTATTTTTGATAAGAAAACTTTATTAATGGAGGGGATAAGGCATCCCCAAGCCACAAAAGCAGACCCCAACAACAAAACCAAGGGATTTCACAACTTTTAACAATATTAACCCTTCCCAACTTTAAAACCACAAAGGAGTAATTTACAAATTCTTTACAAATGGAAACCCACCATAGGTACCGATCACATGCCCTTCTCTACACTATATACGAGTGTTTTGAATAGTTGTAAAAAATTCTCTTGTTTCATTTCAGCCACAAGGACCACTAATGGCTGAAAAGTTGAAAACTATTTTTTGAGGTCTTTAGATCTGCTGAAGAGGAGAAGAAAAGAGGAAGAAGAAGAAGAGAGAAGAGAGGGAGAGGCTTGCGAGAAAATTGTATGAGCATACTCTACCCATACGTATGTGTTATTAAATATATAATAGGGATATACATGTGCTTCCATCCATACCCTTGCATGAATACTTAAATTCTCGAAAAAATACATAGGACAATTATACCCTCTTCTTACATACTTGTACACTCCCCCTCAAGCTGGTGTGTAGATGGAACATATACCAAGCTTGCCAACTGAAGACTGAAATGTCGAACTACTCAACTCTTTAGTTAACAAGTTTGCAAGTTTCTCATCTGTCTTAACAAAATGAAATCTGCCCTGGCAAATCTTCTCTTTGATAAAGTGACGATCCACCTCAATATGCTTGGTGTGATAGGATTGTGGGCTATGTTGATAACTGTCTTATTGTCATAGTATAAGCTCATTAGACCTTTGACTGGAAATCCCAATTCAAATAGCAACATCTTAAGCCATAACAATTCATATATGCCGTGAGCCATAGAGCGATATTCAGCCTCAGCATTGGAACGAGTCATAACACTTTGTTTCTTGCTTCGCCATGTGACTAAGTTTCTGCCAACAAAAGTATGGTATCCATAGGTAGACCTCCTATCAGAAATAGATCTTGCCTAATCGGCATCTGTATATGCCTTCACTCGTAATCCATTCTTCCTTGTGAAGACCAATCCTTTACCTAGACTGCTTTTGAGATAGTAGAGTATCATGTACATTGCTTCTGTGTGAACAATGGTAGGAGAATTTGCATAAATTAACTCATAACACTAACAACAAAGGCAATGTCTGGGCGTGTCATGGATAGATAAATAAGGCGCCCTACCAACCTCTTGTATCTACATGCATCAATGAGTCTATCACTATCTTCTTCTCTGAATTTTTTATTTAGATCCATAGGAGTATTAGAGGGCTTACACCCTTATATACCAGTTTCAACAAGCAAATCTAGAGTGTATTTTCTTTGAGATATGTAGATGTCCTTCTTAGAATAGGCTAGTTCAATCCCAAGAAAATACTTAAGCTGCCCTAGATTGTTTATCTTGAACTCCTTGGCCAAGTAGCGCTTTTAACTCCTGCATCTCAATTTTATCATTGCTTGTAACCACTATGTTGTCAACATAAACTATTAATGCAATCACTTTGCTACCTCGTCACATGACAAATAATGTGTGGTCAACTTGACATTGGAAGTATCCATATACTACCACGGAGGTTCGAAACCTCTCAAACCAGGCTGGAGGTGACTGTTTCAGGCTATAAAGAGTCTTCTTTAACTTGCACACCTTCCCCTTAATTAAAGCAATCTAAATCTAAATAGTAGTTTCATGTATATTTTTTCAAGGTCACCATGGAGAAAAACATTCTTTACATCAAATTGGAGCAATGGCCAACCCTGATTAGCATCTAATGAGAGGAGAACATGAATAGAGTTCATCTTTGCAATAGGAGCAAACATCTCCTTGTAGTTAACCCTATAGGTTTTTGTATATCCTTTTGCAACCAATCTAGTTTTGTATTGGTCCACACTACCATTTGGTTTCAGCTTAACTGTGAAAACCCATTTGCATCCAACTGGTTCTTTGTTTTTAGGAAGATCCATAATTTTCCAAATGTTCTTTTTCAAAGCCCGCATCTCTTCTTCCATAACCTCTTTCCACTGAAGTTGAGATAGTTTCAGACACACTATTAGGAATAGAAATAGAAGACAAAATAATAGAAAATGATCGAGAAGATGGAGACAAGGCACTATAAGACACATAATTTGCAATTGGATATTTAACACAAGAACGAACACCTTTCCTTAAAGCAATAGGAATGTCTAGGTTATCTATTGAGGGGGAAGGAGAACTAGAAGAGTTTCCTGGAGTTGAAGAGATATTATGTGAAGGGCCATGAGGGTCTTCTGTGATGACTTCTTTGGATCTCCGTTTATTAATTTGCAACTATTGTTCTTTCTTCTCCCCCTAACCATCAACAACCTTGGCCGAGTATCCTGATTATAAAAGAAGGAAGGTACTGGTAGATGAGTGGAATTATTTCCATCACCTGCATCAACTTGCTCCCCCTTAAAAGAAGATGTCCTAAAGAGGAAAAATGGGATAATTTCATGAAAAGTGGCATCCATTGATACAAACCTCTTACAAGAGGATGGATAATAGCACTTATATCCTTTTTGAGTTAAAGAGTAACCCAAGAAGATACACTTTAGGGCTTTGGGATCAAATTTAGATTGAGAGGACTTATCAACATGCACAAAACGGATACAACTGAACACCTTAGGGGGAATAGGAAACAATGTAGTAGTTAGATTGACAACTTCAATAGGTGATTTGTACCCTAAAACCCAAGTGGGAAGATGGTTCATAAGAAAAGTAGCAATTTGAACTGAATTAGCACAAAAAGTTTTGGGAACATGCATTTCAAACATAAGTGCCTGAGAAATTTCCAAGATGCGTTTGTTCTTATACTTGGTCACCCCATTTTGTTCAGGGGTTTCGGGACAAGTGGTTTAGTAAATAATACCACATTGATCAAGATATGAAGCAAAAGTAGAAGAGAAATATTCTCCACCATTATTATTATTATTTTTTGCTAAATAACATGGTGAATTTTATAGAAATAGAAGAGACTGATACAAGGAGAAAGGCCAAGATGGCAGTGCATAGAGAAAGAAAAAGAGAAAAAGAGAAAATAGATAGGTAAGGATGATGGGTCCTAAATATAGGACCCAAACCCAAAGAGGAAAATCAAAACTAAGTACATATAGACTACTTAAGGCAGGGAGACTTCATATCAAAAATCTGCATTCGATAATTTTTTGATAAAGATAGAATCCCTAGCAACATCCCTCTTGGCAAGTGCATCCGCCACTGAGTTGGCCTTTCTTGAAATCCAAAGGAACGAGATATTCATGGAGGACACCAAAAAAACCACTTCTTTGAGAAGATGTGCAATCCTCCACCATTATCACTACGGAGTATTTTGATTTTTGTATCAAACTGGGTTTGAACCATCTTGTGAAAAGACAGTTAGAGAAAACATCACTTTTTTATTTTAGCAAATAAACTTAAGTACAACAAGAGAAATCACCCACAAAGGTGACAAAATAACTATAGCTAAACAAAGAAGCAGCGGAAGCAGGTCCCCACACTTCAGCATGAACTATTTCAAATAAAATACTTTTAGTCATACTCAATGGGTAAGAACTCCTACAATGTTTAGCATATTCGTAGGAATCACATATGAATTCACTAGACTTTGAACTTAAACTAGGAAACAAATAACGAAGAAGAGAAAAATATAGATGGCCCAAACGTTGATGCTATTGATGAAGTGAAACCAAATTAGATGAGCTATCCTTTATTTTGGGAAGTTGCTGAATAGAAAAAGCACTGGGGGGAGAATTGTCAAGCACGTACAAGCCATTCTCCTCATGCCCTTTACCAAGTATCGTCAGTCTCCAAAACCTAAAATATACAATGAGAAGAAAAGAAAGTTGCATAACAATTCAAAGACTTGGTAAGATGACTCACAGATAATAAATTAAGTGTGAAATTGGGCACATAAAGGACAGAAGTGAGTGGTAAAGTGGGAGTCATAAAAATAGAAACCTTACCAGCAATGGAAGAATAAGAACCAGCAACTACTTTAACCTTATCTTTTCTAGAACAAACATAATAAAATGAAAAAAAGCAAGACATACCCATCATATGATATGAAGCCCTTGAATCAATGATTTATGAATGACTGGGGGTAGTAACAGAAGCACTGAGAGCAGAGGCTAATGAACCTAACTGAGCAAATGATGATGTGGAAGTAGATGAGGATGACTATAAACTGGCCATGAAACGACGAAGGGCCTCAATCTGATCCCAAGAGAAGCTTGGTGTGTTAATAAAAGGATGCATGGAATTAGGGACCGGCTCTGAAGAAGATGTCACAGAATGGGCATTGGAATTGGTATGAGTACGAAAGCCTCTACTACCACTTGAGAAAGAACCAAGCTGGGGATGACATTGAAACTCCTGTTGAGGCCTACCATGAAGATCCCAATATATCTCGAAATGGCCATAGTGATCACAGTTTGGTTTGTCCCTATAATCCTGAAAAGTTCCACCTTGACCTCCACCACCATGGCCATAAGAGGAATCATGTCCCCCACATTGTGAGGAGGATACTAATGCCAAACAGTTAAACAAAAGCTGTTGTGATGAAATCATGAAATGTCGATGGTCTTCCTCTTGTGAAAAATATGAGAAAACTTTTTCCAAGGGAGGAAGGGGATCTTTGGCAAGAATTTGTACTTGCATAGGCTCATAGTTTGGCTGTAAACCAGCTAGTAACTCAAAAATACGTGTTTCCTCTACCTCTTGATTGTATAATGTTGCATTTTTAGTGCATTGAGCCTTAAAGGTCTTATAGAAATCATCTCCTCTCATAAACTATGAAGAGTGGAGTAATATACAGTCAAACATTGATCACCCTATCTCAATTGAGATACCTTTTGATGCAGATCATACATGTTAACTTTATTACCTCCCTTTGAATAAGTCTTCATCACAGATCGCCTCAACTGTACGTAAAAACAATAACTGCATGAAATATGTGGCTGCATGACATAACCATTGCATTCTCGGCTTCCCATTTTGCAAGCATGGGGTCCTTGGAGTTGGGCATCGCTGCATCTCCCGTCAAGTAAGCTGATTTTTCTTTCCCAGTGATAAACAACTTGGCTGATTGGGACTAGGCAAGGAAGTTTGTTCCATTAAATCGAATTGTAGTGGTAAGTGTGTTTGGGGACTCATTCACAACCTTACCAACACTATTTTCTTTATTTGTTAATGTGCTGGAGTTCTGTGATGCGGACAACATTATGTGACTTATGTATGTGCCCCCACATAAGAGGGCCATATTTAAATTTACATGTTATGTGGGGTTGTTTCAAATTTTGTGTGGGGTGGTTATTTTTGTAATAAGACCAATAGTGCCATGGGCACTTTAGATTTTTGGATTTTTAATTGTAATCCGGTCACTTACTTTTGACCCAATTTTTCTATGGTCAAAACTTGACTTTTTGGCTTATTTTGGTGTCATTAGATAGGTTATTCAATTACCTTTCTAACGTGACCAAGATTGTGCAATTTCAAGGTGATTTGGGGAAGACATGACCAAATTACTAAAAAGTTGTCAAAAGTTGAGGGAATAGTGTTCTTTTAAAAATTCTTAAGTTTTAGTAGTTTAGACTTTATGAAATTTTATGTTTTAGAAAGTCTAGGAATTAGGAAAACTTGTGCAACCAGGTCGTTTTGTTGAAAACTTGTGCAACCAAGTCGTTTTATTGAAAACTTGTGCAACCGGGTCGTTTTAATGGGATTTGTTGTGATTTTGATTGATCTTTGCCATGTACAGATCAAAATGACATGATATGAATATTCACCAATCATTGTTATCATCTTGGAAAATGATTTCAACAAAACCTTTATACCACTTAAAAAACTATAATAAATTGTTGCCTCTCCTTCTTTATGTTGGATAACGTTTACACAGGCTTTCCAAAAGAAGATAAGATACTCATTTAGGATACTATTGCATCACACTGCATCTTGATATTCCTTTCGTATGTGACTTAACCTTAGAACTGTGTAAATTTCATTTCATTACTACTTTCAATTATGGAACCCTTTAAAGGGCTCTGGATGCTTGATTTGTTGCAATTTACTCTCCTTATGATAGTTCCCACAACTGCCATTTTTCTTAACAAGTGAAACTTTTTTACCGTTTCTTCCCTTGTCCACCTGAGAGATCCTGTCATGAGTGCATTGTCTGTTCTTTTGCAGCAGCCATCAAGTTTGACTCTTCTCATCAGGTAGTTCATCTTCTATTGCTTCATGCTTCGTCAATGAAATCTTAGGGCATTCACATGATTGATGACCATCTTCTACACTGAGCACTTGATTCCGGGCTGCTGTACATGGGTTGTAGTTTGCTTTTTGTCTCTTATCACCTCCTCTTCAAATGGTTGGATTCCGCGGTGCTAACACTAATGCCTCTTCTCATGGCCTATTTCCAGTGCCCTTTTCAATGCTAAGATTCATCATAATTTTCAACCATAAGCTTTTCATCCTGATGTGATCTTCCACCACAGTAACCTGATCTGTGTAAGATAGCCTATCAATGGTATGGGTAAGCACCTTCTCTTGTTCTGTGCATCTAAACCTGTAATGTACCATTTCAGGCTTTGGCCCTCAGTCTTGGAAAATCTATTTGCGAGGTAAAAATCATTAAAGTCTTGAGTATATTTCTTCACACTTTTCTCTCATTGTTGCTTATCATAAAATTTAAGAAGTAGCTCATGTGCAATCCTAGAGGAAGTTACTTTTGCCTGAACCTCTCTCATTTTCTTCTGGTTTTATATTTTCCACTTCCTTTCTTTCCCTTGTTGTTTGCCTTATCCACCAAGTAATATAATTCCTTCACAGCTTGATATCATCTTTCTTTCTTTCTTTTCCTCTCATGCATATGCTTGTTCCTCTTGCTGCAAAATTATTTGCTGATGTTGATTCAATTGTTCTCGTGTCCTTGTACTATTTTCCAACAATTCTTGGATTTTGACAGCAAGATCGATATCCCTCTATGATTAGAATTGATAAAAAAAAAGGGCGGCCCAGTGCACGAGGCTCCCGCTAACGCGGGGTCTGGGGAGGGCAAGATGTACACAGCCTTACC
>JAOXJP010213403.1:0-11837 GCA_025762735.1 Platanus orientalis
TATAAGAGACAGGTATCAAGTAGAGTTCTATTCTTTCTTTTAGCCACGTTATTTTATTAATGAGTTTTGGGGGTAGAATACTCATGTTTAACTTCCATCTCATCATACCAATCCGAGAATTTATGATTCTCAAATTCTCTTCCATGGTCTCTTCGAATGCGCTTGATGGTTAATTCCCTTTCAACTTGAATTCTCTAGCAAATGTTTAAGAATTCATTAAAATCCTTAGATTTCTCTCTTAGGATTGCTACCCAAGTGAACCTAGAGAAATTGTTAACCACCTCCATGAAATATTTCTTTCTTCCTAGACTCTCCATTCTAGTAGAACTAACTAAGTTTATATGGAGAAGTTCTAAAGGTTTAGATGTCCCTATTTGAGTAGTCTTTTAGTGTGAAACTTTAGTTTATTTTCCCATTTAACAATATTTGCATAAAGAGTTGTCAATTTTAAGTAGCTTAGGTAAGTCCTTGACTATACATTTCTTACTAAACCTAGGTAGGTCTCTAAAGTTAAGATGGCCTAATCTTTGATGCCAAAGATTGGTCTCATCCTTTTATGATATGAGGCAAGTGCCCGCTTCTTGCTTGTAGGGTTCTATGACATAACAATTGCCACTTGTCCTCATTCCTTCAACTAGGATTTTACCTCCTTCATGATCTTTGATCACACATCCATACTTTTCAAATTGGACTGCATAGCCCTTGTCACATATTTGGCTTATGTTTACCAAATTGTGCTTTAACCCTTACATATAGAGAGCTTAGATGAAAGGGAGAATGCTGGGAGAAACTATGGTTCCAACACCAAGAAGTTTGTCAATGTTTCCATCACCAAAGGTGACACATCTACCTACAACTTCCTTAAACTAAACAAATAGTTCCCTCTCTTCGGTTATATGCCTTGAGCATCCGCTATCAAGATACCATTCTGAAGTGCTTCTAGCTCTTAAGGTGGTGTGGATGACTAAGCATTTTAGTTCATCATTTCTTACCCACTTTTTCTTAACTCAAGTTGGTTTAGAGCTTTGCTTTCTAGCTTTTGTTCTTAGGTTAAGTCCTTTCTTTGAAGGTTCATATTTTCAACATTTTAAAAAATAGTTTTTCTTATTAACATTCTTCCCATTTTGAATTTTTCTTGAAGATTGAAATCTTTGGGATTTAATATCATTTGCTCTCTTTTTACAATCCACCTTGATATGCCCTTTCAAGCCACAATAGTAGTAATGGAATTAAGGCCTTCTAGGGGTATAAGATTGTGCTTGTTTTCTTCTCGAGGGTTTATTATAAAAGGATTGTTGGATTCTTTTAGGTTTCCTAGATTGTCTAGGTTACCCCTTTGCCATCCTAGAAGTGGAGGCATTCTCTTGAAATCCTCTAGATGTAGAGGCCTTACCTTGGAATCCTATAGAAGATGATTCTTGGTTGGTTTGAGGTTTACTCCCAACCACTTGAGCATAAGACCAAGATTGGGATTGCATTGGTCTCTCCTAAATTCTAACTTAACTCATGTGAGCCTTTTCATTGAGTGAGGTATTTGGTCTCTTCTCAACCTTCTTCGACCTTTAATAAGGTTTTTGGGGCTCCACTTTCTCCTTTCCCTTGTTAGAAGTTTGTGGAGGTGGTTGAGTCTTTCTAGTGGCTTTAACAAAGGCATTTTTGGGCCTTTAAGTGGAGGAAGAGGTATTGACTTTGGAGTTGTGTCCAAGTCTAGTCATGTCTCTGTGATCCTTACCCATTGTAAGCATCTTTTCAAAATTTTCATTTCCTTAGGCAAGCATGGAAATAGACTTCCTCTTAAAGTGAACTCCTAGGAGTGTTGAATGAGTGAACTCCTAGGAGTTCACTCTACCTCATCATTTCCCTCATCCTCACTACTAGAATCACTCAAGTTTAAGAGTGAACTCCTAGAAGTGTTGAAAGCCATAAAGGCTTCAATCTCTTCTGGGGGACCCTCCTCACTACTTTGTGACTCATTTTCTAAAACCTCAGAATCATCATCCCAAGTTGTAGCCATGTCCTTACCCTTTGGCTTGTACCTATTTTTCTTATTGCCACAATCCTCAGCAATATGACCTCTCTGTTTGCACTCATCACAAATGGGAGGTTCCTTGGAAAAGTCCTTCTTCTTCCTATAATTAGGGAGGGATCTTCTCACTTGCTTATTCTTTGAGTAATCCCTTTTATTTCTTCGAAATAACTTCTTAAACTTCTTAACCATTAAGGTTAAGTTGTCATCTGAATCCTCCATGGATCTGGAAGGTTCCTCTACCTTAAAGGCTATGCCCTTCTTCTTAGTAGTGACCTTGATCGCAGCGTCGAATGTTTGAAGGGAACCTATTAACTCTTCTAGTTCGATAGTTTCTAAATCCTTGCTCTCTTCAATCGCAATCACTTTAGTTCTAAACCTTTCATGGAGTAACCTAAGTACTTTATGGACTATTTTTTATTATGGAATGTCATTTCCTAAGCTTTCCATGACATTTACTAAATTAGACAACTTGGCATAGAATTGGAAGATTTTCTCATCTTCATCCATCCTAAGTGCTTTAAGTTGTGCACTATACATTTGAAGCTTTGACATCATAACAGCACTCGTACCCTCATGAGTAATCGATAGAAGCTTCCACGGTTCCTTGGTTGTCTTTAGATGAGTTATCCTCATAAAATCATCCGGGGCTAAACCACTATTTATAGCATTAAGAGCCCTAAAGGTAAATTTGTGAGAATCCACCTCAGCGGTGGTCCACTCATTACGTGGTTTATTGGGGAGTGTATAACTATAGGTTATTGTACCCTAAACCTTATGGTTGAATGCATTAAGGAAAATCTCCATGTGGGATTTCCAATACCCATAGTTACTTCCATTGAAAAATAGAGGAGTGCTAATAGACATGCCACTATCCTCTCTAGTCATCTAGTGTTATTTTAGGATTTTTGCTAAGATCTAACTCGGGTTGTTAAGCCCTATATGAGTAATATGACTCTTCTACCAATTAAAATACCTTGTAGGTTGATCCTAGAGGGTGATGAATAGGATTTAAAAGTTGTTTACCCCCTTTCTTAATTATTAGGGTTGATTTTAATTCAATTTTAGTCTTCTTGAATTAATCTAAGTGTGCGCTTGCTATAATGTAACTACGAAAGAATAATGTCAAATAGATGGTGTGTAAGAGTAGATATGAGTTAATAAGAACGACAAGCAATTACACAATTAACCCATAACACGAGATTTATAGTGGTTTAGCATGATGGCCTATGTCCACTCTTCTAAAGCTCACCTCCAAGCTGTATATTTCATTTAGATTGAGTGATATGACCTAGGTCAAAAACATACAAAACCTAACTACTTGCTCTTGGCAAGGTAGACCATACACTTAGTGTCTCTGACGAGTGTGTTCAACTTCCGGTGTCTATGGTGGAAGCAAAACAATATGGAAATGAACATGAATGCAAAGAGTAAACAAATATTACCATAAGTTGGTTGATGGTGTTATTTGCACAAAGTGGGAGTGCTCTTTGTTGAAATAGTATGCTTTAGTACACCCACACCACTTCAAGCCGTATCTCTTAAGCTCCTTGCGCTTGGTCAAGTAAGGGTTTCCTCTAGGGATAACCCATAAGAGTCTCTTCTCTTTAGTTAGAAGCTTAGAAGAGTAGAAGAGTAACTAGAGATGCAGTGAGGGAGATGGTCTTTTTAGCTCAAAATAATGAGAGGTGAAGTTTTCTCAAGGAAGAGTCTCACTTTTGATAAGGGTCTTAACACTCTCTAAAATGCTTGAAGTGCTTACCCTAAAGGGAAAGTTTCTCTCTTATAGGAGTCGTGGACCCCTCTTTAATGTCGAATTGGAATATCTTAAAATGAGCAACTCATCCAAGTCATAAGTTAAAAAATGGAGTTATTTTTTTGAGTTTGTGCACTTGTAATCAATTACCATATCCATAACTGATTACAGATCTGGTAATTGATTACAAACAAGAGTTGTAAAATATGGAAATCTATAACCCATGTTGTAGCTGATTACAAACAAGGGGTGAGGTGCTCAAGACTTAATTTTTTTTATGTCAGTCAAGGCCATAATCAATTACACCATTTGTAACTGATTATACTTGTAATCGATTAACTGATTGGTAATCGATTAGGGTTGTAACCGATTACCAATCTGGTAATCGATTAGGGTGCCTATTTCTAAACTTTTTCTTGGGCCTTCACTAGTCCCTCTCTTGTTCATTGAGATCGATCCTAGAACACCTAGATCGATCCTAGGTGTTTCTTGGGAAAAAAAAAAAACCAGACTTTTACATTTTGGGATTGATCCTGGAAATCCTTGGATTGATCCTGGAATTCTAGGATCAATCCTAGATTTTTAGGATCTATCCTAGATAGATCCTGGATGTTTAGGATATGCCCTAAATCTATCTTCGATGTTCAGGATCTGTCCTAGATCAATCTTGGCCTTAGAATTTGTTTCTCTAACAGCCAAAAGTCCTCAATTTTGGTCTATACTTATATTTTAACTAGTTTGACATATTTTTAAACCAATTTTGGTCATCCAATAGTCCGATCATTATGGGATATACTTTATGTAATTCTAGGCCATTCTAGGTCCACCTATGGTCATGTTCACACCCAAACACCCACTTACCAACATTTAGCTTCTGAGTTTAACTTTGAAACTCATTGTTGGCTTCTTAAGGTGACTTTGTACTAGGGTTTGAGACTTCTTGAGTTCTTCAATGAAGTTTTTCTCTTGACCCTTGTGGTCTTCCAGGCTTATTTAATTGAGGCTTCTTTCTCTTTGACTTGGACTTACATAAGTTATAAATTTACAAATACAACTTTTGTAAGACCAACTACATGATCACAACATACATATACTTACAAAAGTTTTGGAATGGGATTGACAATATACATTATAGCTAACAATCTCCCCCTCTGTCAATTCCATGACAAAACTTTCAAAACATACATTTTACAAAAGTAAATCCTAGTAAATGTTGTATACCAGTAAAACTTTCTCATATGAGTTGACAAAGTGTAGCTCCTTTCCCAAGATGTGGTTTCATCACTTGTGTCACATAAAAAAAAATACACCTTCCTTGAAATAGGTAATCAATTCTTACACAAGAGTGACACTTAAACAAATTTTTTTTACTATTTGGCACATGATGTCAAAGGCATAATTCAAAATGAATTTACTATAAGATGCAACTCTCCCCCTTAGTAGATATACCTATTGAGCATTTCATTATGCCAAGCTAGATTTTCTAAAATAAATCTTACTATAAAGCACATTTCATACATATTTTACTAAGTAGCTCAAGAAGGAATTGTTTTTGTGAAGTTATTAGGATATAAAACAAGATTTTATAATTAAAGCTTACTCCTCCTCTGAATATTGGGTCCATTTTCATAATAGATTTTCCAATCAAAATTCAAAGTGACCTAATGATTTTCTCCCCCTGAATTTATTGTTAGGTCTATGTATTGTCAATGTTCATGCACAAAACAAAGTATGTACATGTAGTGGTCATGTGTATATGACTTATGTATACTTATGTAAGTCCAAGTGTTAGAGTCTAGGAAACTACTAAGAAGATGGACTCAAAGCTGGAATGACTATACCAAAGAGACTCAAGTATCATTGAAGCATTCCAAGTCTCATTTATAAGCTACCTCAAGAAATCCAACACATCTCTTCCAAGCATGGAAAGGGAAATCAGGTATATGAGATCCATTGGTAGGTGTGTGTATGCTCACAAAACCCCGAGACCATGGTTGACCCTAGGAATCACTTAGAAGATTTAATTAGAGTCTAATTGAAATGCATAAAGAGCTAAATGCTCAAAAGAATGAAAGGGGCTCACTGAGATGAAATGCCTATGCTGACTAGTGTTGTATAGGTTAGTAGATTTTGTGGTAACTTCTAAGGAACACCTATAATAACTCAGTAGGAATTAGACTACAAACCATATATGGATAGAAATATCTTGAAGTCTACTTTTCAACAAAAAAAATGACTAAGGATTACGAGTTTTCTAGAGAAAGTTATAGCTGTTTTCCCAAGACATGTCTATATTGAACCTGAGAAGCCGGAGTGCTCGCTAATCAAGAGGAGTGCTCGGGAAAGCCTAGAAAGCCATAACGACTATATTTTTAACCATTATTTTGATCATTTGAAGGCATGGGATGGCCATGGATCGTGTATAAAGGCTTAGGACATGTTCAAAATGACCTAAGGACTCTCCCATAACTCCTCTATATCTTTTTTGAGCATTCTATTCATGTAAATGATTTTGTAAACCCTCTTTACATGAGGTGTTTTTGAGTTAGATAGGTAAATCATCAGAAAGAGAACAACCAAGTCTTGAGAGTAAAATATTGGATCAATCATCATCCAAGACTTGAAGAATAGCCCTTGAAGCATTCAAGGAGCCTTAGAGATCATGAGCCCAACTTGGGAAACATCATAGAAAGTTCTCTACACCCGGTGTGAAGAACTTAGTTATATTTTCCAATTAAGAGACTGAGTACCACTACCCCACTACCATCATTTTTATTTTCATCATTTGAGTACTTCCATCAAAGATATCAGACGAGGAAGCTTTCACCAGAGACATCGAAAGCCATATTGGGAGTTTACCAGAGACACCAAACTCATTAGCACTTGTCGAAGACACCAAGTGCGAAGTCATCTCTACCGGAGACACTGTTGATGACCTTGTAATAGTTAGTAGTTAACTATTAATAAAATCAACATGCCCTGGGAGTGGGCATTAGAGAGTGGACGTAGGCCTGTGTACCGAACCACTATAAAAACTTGTGTCTTTATATTGCATGCTTTGTGATTGTTTTTTAATTTCTATATCATAAACAAGCACAAACATCTAGGCTTTAGTTGAATTTACAAATCGGACTAATTGATCACACTTGCATACTTGGTTTGCAATTCATAGAGAATTGATCACCTTAGTGTTTATGTTTATATTGATTATGCTAAATTTCCCAACACACTAAATTTTCATAAACACACACAAGCATCTAGGCTACAGTGAAATTGCAAATTGGTTAATATATCATCTAAGTCTAGTTGAACATCTTGCTAAATATATTGAACTCGTAAATTGGTATACTTAAGCACACTTGCATATTTAGTTTGCAATTCATAGCTAATTGATCACCTTAGGATTTCCTTTATATTGTTAAACTTAAGTGATCATATTGTGGGGATTTTGTAGTGTTGTGGATTGATTACACCTTATCACTACTTGTATTTATGCAAAGTAGCCCAACACACTAAGGTTAATATAAAGGATTATTTAAGCAACCTTAGGGAACTTTTCAACCCTGCTCCCGCTCTGCTATAGGTCACACTATAGTGCATGACGGACCCTTGTGGTCTATGATAAGTTCATAGAAAAGATATTTACTTAATTAAAAGAATTTTCGTTGCACATTGAGATAAAATTAAGTAAATCAAAAGAGGGTTGAATATCATTTAAAAAGAACCGTAAAATTGTAGATATTCTATTCACCCCCCCTCTAGGAATTTCAGGATTTGAAGGTCTCCCTGATAAAATCATTACTCAAGTGCTAGACTCCTAACAATTCGGCGAGTTAAGGTAGCCTATCAGAAACAAAGCATATCTTACTCAATTTCTAGAAGGATATTAGCTGCCTCCACTCACACTGTAAACAAGGAATGGGGATCCACATTATCACACTAGCCATTTCTTGTAAGAAATCGGATCGCCAGCTACCGGACATGATTTATTAGTGCAATTTTTCCCATCTCCTTAGACTCACATGCCTTTAAATGGTACCTAACTTTACCCTCTTGTCATGGTTTCTCATGGCTAATGCTCATTGATCGCTTCTATCACCATTAAAAAGCATATAGGCATGATCTCTAGTACATACAAAGTGTAGTACAATTTTTACCCCAAGATCAGTGGGAAGTCGACATGGATGCCACAAATCCTCGACTTTGGCTAATGAAGATGGCGATGTTCCAAATCTATGGAAAACTCTTCATCACAACTTATCCTTAGAAGACATGCCACCTCTGGTCACTAACTCAGCTAACTCCGGTGGCGATGATTCTAGCTTTGTCACTACATCTCAGGATTTCTTTGAAGACAAGATGCCTACCCACCCATAGGTAGGGGCTTGCAATGTTACCAACTTAAAATCACTACTCCTATAGAAGGACGTCAACTGCACACTCGATACGTCAACCAAGTCAAGTTACAATCTAGGAAACAAATTTTTCCACAAGGTCCCACAACCAATCAACAAGCTGATGCAATGAAAAGGGTGGTCATGGAAACTAAACATAGCAAGGCTATCAAGAAAATGGATAATCCTATTCCATACGATGTGATGGCACATCTCAAGAAGATCCTATGTTTGTTAACTATCTACAATGCCCTCTGTATGTCACCAGAGCTTAGGGTTTCTATGGTCTATGCACTAATTCACCCAAATGAGTTTGCTATAAATGATGAGGTTGCAAGGGCTTCTTAGAAGACAACAACACGAGAAGGGTTATGCATGCCCACAGTTACTTTCGAAGACACTGATCGGTATTCCAATGACCTTCGCCATAATAGACCATTATTCACCACAGGTACTATTAACAATCAACCTGTGTCTAGGGTAATGATTGATGGTGGTTTAATAGTAAACACACTTTCAGCCAAAATACTGGCCTATCTAGGGATTGACCCATCCTAGCTTAATCCTAGTACTCTTATTATTCATGGCTTAAAATGAGCAATGCCCTTTTGACTCTGTCAAGCTAAGGACCAAGTTTGACAATCTAGAAGATTAGACATCTCTTTACGTAATTAATGTGAATACTGCTTATAACTCCCTCATCAGGCGACCATGGATGCATAAATTTCAGGTAGTCCCCTTCACAGACCACCAATGAATCAAGTATCCCTAACAAGATACTTAGGGCACCATAGTAGCTAACAATAACCCATTCCAAGCAACAGGTGCTTATTTTGCTGATTCTACATACTATCAAATGACTGATCCCCAAGAAGCAGTATGTAATACTCCAGGGAAGGGCAATGATAGTAACGTTAAGCCCCAAAAGCTTAAAGTATGGCATGACATTAAAGTTACCAAGGACAAACCCACATTGTTACCATATTCAGTGGCACAAAATTGTCCTCCCATTGGCTTGATTGTTAACAATACGGGTTGATACTTATCAATCACCCTCAATTTTCCTCCTCAAAGGCCCTATTCAATCAAAGGATCATTCAGGTCCCATACTAGAAAGAGAACCCAAAGATCATGTCATTTTGTTGCCACACATAAAGCTGGCTCCCCAACTGCTCCAAAGTTCTGGCTTTGATCTCCATGGAAAGTGGAAGAATTCTTATAATGGCAAGGAAGTTTTAACTCAACAGCTTGAACGCTTAGTCCTCTATTCCAAGAACAAAGAGAATACAAGAGGATTAGGCAATCAGCCCACCAAATTAAAAGTTTCCTCCAATGCAAAAACAACGTACGTGATTTACTTATTAGAGGATGCTCCCTTTGAATGCTTATTTGTGGAGGCAAAATCATTGTCTCTTGAAAACTTTATAATGGGACTAGTGATATGCATTCCTTTAGAATTTGAAGATGGAGGCTAAGCAACTGTTGATGACCTGATTGAAGTGAACCTAGGAACTAAAGAAGACTTACATCCCACCTTCATCAGTGCATGCCTTTCCTTAGAAGAACAGATGCAGTATCTCAAATTTCTTAGAAAGAATCGAGACATGTTTGCTTAGAATTACTCTAAGATGCTAGGACTAAACCCCAACATAGCAGTTCACCACCTTGCCATCAATCCATCTCAGTGGCCCATTAAGCAACACCCCCATAAGGCTAGACACAACATTGCCGACAAAATAGAAGGGGAAGTAGATAAACTACTTAAGGCTAGATTTATCCACGAGTTTTGATATCCGAAATGGCTTGCCAATATTGTGCATGTACAGAAAAAGAATGGTCAGATCAGGGTGTGTATCGACTATAGAGACCTTAATAGTGTCTGCCTGAAGGATGACTTTCCATTACCCCTCACCAAGCTACTAGTAGATGTCACCATGGGGTACGAAGTTCTTTCTTTCATGGATGGATATTTGGGATACAACCAAATTCAATGGCCCCAGAGGGTGAAGAGGCTACAACATTTTATACGTCGATTGGGATATTTTTCTATAAGGTCATGCCTTTTGGACTAAAGAATTCTAGTGTCACTTACTAGAGGGCAATGACCTATATATTTGAGGACCTTTTACATGATGCGGTTGAATGTTATGTCGATGATTTGGTCATTAAGACAAAACTTAGACAACATCACATCGCTGATCTAGACCACATTTTTTAAAGGCTTCATCGCTATAATTTGAAAATGAATCCACTTAAATGTGCTTTTGGTGTATCATCTAGACAATTCCTTGGATTTTTTGTTCAACATAGGGGTATCGAAATAGATCCTAAGAAGATCACTGCCATAATTGAAACACCACGGAATATCTCCAAACTCAAAAGGCTTCAGGGCAAACTTGTATACATTCTCTGATTCATTTCAAATCTTTCAGGATGTTTTTAGGCCTTTTCAAAATTAATGAAGAAGGGAATACCTTTCATGTGGGACCAAGCCTGTCAAAATGCTTATGATAGTATAAAGTAATATCTATTCAATCCACCAGCACTCATGAGTCCGGCTCTGGGTAAACCATTACTACTATATGTAGTAGCTATGGAATCATCCCTCGAGGCATTACGGCCCAACATAATGAAGAAGGCAACGTGCATGATTTATATTATCTTAGCAAGATAACGGTTGACACTGAACTAAATTACTCGTCTGTTGAGAAGATTTAGTTAGTTCTAATCTTTGCATTATAGAAGTTAAGACATTATCTGCTTACTACAATGGTACATCTCATATCGAGAGCTGACCCATTAAAGTATATCATGAGTTGGCCCTCTGTTCAAGGGCGTATCACTAAATGGACTATCCTCCTCTCTGAGTTCGACATTCACTATGTTCCGCAATGAGCAGTAAAAGGTTAAGCCCTAGCAGATTTCTTGGTTATACATCCAATACCTTATGGTTCCCCTCTTCACATGGAGTTACCCAACGAGAATGTTATGCAAGTACACACAAAGAAAAACTAGGAAATGTTCTTTGATGGTACATCTCGAGGTCCTTTCAGTACCCCAGGAGATAGTGCAGATAAATCTTCAGGGATCGATATCATCTTTGTCACCCCAGATAATGGTATCCTCATGCACTCCCTCACGCTAACTGAGGGATGCTCGAATAATAAAACTGAATATGAAGCCTTGATCCTAGGGCTTGAGCTGGCTTTAGAGATCCCCATAGATGACCTCATGGTTTACGGGGATTCAGAACTCGTCATCCGCTAGATGAACGGCCTTTATCATTTAAAAAGCCAAGTTTAACACCTTATTTTCAAAGGGCCAAGGACTTAGCCAAGTTGTTCTAGTACTTGTAGATATTGCATGTTAGAAGAGACCATAATGGAGAAGCCGATGCATTGGTCAGCCTAGCCACATCCCTCACACACCCAAGGGATGATTACCTTGTCGTTCATATTGGAGAAAGAAGGGTTAGCAGCCCATTGTTTGCAACCGTTGAAGAAGATGTCCTCCTCACTTACAACACTGACTTATAAGAGGGCGATGTACAGGAAGGTGTGGACGACAAATCGAACTCAAGCGAGGTAGATTGGCACGAGCCCCTAATCCAATATCTCATGGATTGGAGGGAGCCAACCAACCCTATCAAGCATGCTAAAAT
>JAOXJP010213424.1:0-11836 GCA_025762735.1 Platanus orientalis
TCCCGTTTGTTCTGGGATGTTTCTTAGTGATAGTAGTATTTGATTTTGTTATTATCTCAATTTTTCTATTTTTTGTAAAATTTACCAAATTAGCCTTCAAGGCAATTCAATTTTCAATTAATAAAAGTTTCAGAACGAGTTTTCTCTTTCTTGGTGAAGTTTAGGTTTTTTTTTCAATAAAGGAAAACGACGTGTTCTTCTCCTTACCATTCCGTTGAGTCACTTACCCCCACTATTTCTAAGATTTATTCAAAGAAATGTGATCTTACAAAATCTAGAACTTGGACTTATTTAGTCCTCTGGAGCAGCTATTCCCAAAATACCAATCTTTACAAGATTATGGTCTAGTATCCATAAAACACTCATCTGTTCTTCTTTGTCCAACCTTGGAGGCTTGTGTAATAAGCTTAATCCATCTTGTGGATTTCTTTCATGTCCGTATTCAATATGGAGCTTCGAAAGCAAAGAAACACTCACAAAAGCATCATTACGTATGAACGAATCATTCTAAACTCTTTACGTAGACCATCAGTCTACTTGTGGATTATCATTCTACAACTCTCATAGAGTGTTAAATGCTGAAATATAGTTACATCTGTCCCAGGTAGAATTAACCAGTTCAAAATCCTAATGCTCTCTTAGATTTGAAAATCTAATTCTAGAGCTATCAGAGCATTAAACTCTAGCCTTGTACTCATGAGATTAATAATCTCATCTTAACCATGTTCTTACCATTGTGTCTCAAGTCAATTTCACTAGACTTGTACATGCCGAACACACTGAATACCAAATAATGAAAACACAACTACGGGTCAACTTAATCAGACCTGAATCCTAAAATATTCAATCATGCTCACAAGAGCATCTAAGACGAGCAGGCTCCTGATGTTAAAACATACAGGACATTCCATCAAAGTACTGGCCTCCTAGGAATTAGAACCTAGGAAAGTCTTATCTAATAGCCTAGATATAGAGGTACTAACAACGATATGTTCAGCATCACACCCCCACTAGTTTGCGGGAATTGAGCATATCCTTGACATCTGTATATGTCAACTCCTACTAGTAGTTATGTACATATGTCACCTCTTTTGGTGTTCATCCCAAATCAACTGCTACAAATGCCTTATCTTATCCTACGTGCCTTAACTTAAAATGTCATTTCCAAGAAGACGATTGGCACAAGTCAATTCAATTGACTTTTCGCAACTATAAAGGTTGCTTGACCCTAGTACCTCATTGAGGTTTTCATTCGAGTTTTTGTGTGTTTAACATTTCTAATTGATGAGACAAGTTATAATTGAACATTTCCTTCAAGGTGCCTAAGGGCCTTCACATGGCTATAATACTTATCTACATCTACTAGGGATTCCAATATGACACACTTACAAGTGCTTTGACTTATCTTGACACCATGTATCATTTCTGTAACCGACCAACAAAGGGCATGGTGAATTTGGCTTTGAGCAACTTCTCCACTTCTTCTGCAACGATCTAGTTTTTCTCTAGGGTGAAATTTCTCATCTTCTGTTTGACAGGCCTCAAGGCTGGGTTTACATTGAGCCGATGTACTGATAGCCTAGGGTCTATCCTTAACATGTCCTCATGCATCCAAGAGAACATATCCTGATTCTCAATGAGGAAAATGTGTAATATCCTCTTGAAGTCCCCGACAGACCTAATCCCACTTAGGTTACACGGTTGGGATTCTTTGACTCAAGGGTAATGCTCTCGAGTTCCCTCGGCTCCGCCACTATTTGGGTTTTATCGTCTTGAACCTCCAGACTATCAATTGACAGGGTCTCCTTTTGGGTTTACTCTCCCTTGAGTGAGGCCACGTAACATTCCCAAACTGCCACTGGCCCCCTTGACTTCCCCGACCCCTTATTCAATCGGGAAATACATCGAAAGGTGGTAAGTTAAGGTGACATCTCTCATCCGGTTCAGCACTGGCCTTCTAAAAATGGCGTTGTAGGCCGAGGGGCAATCGACCACTAAAAAATTGATTGCCCTAATGATCTGTCGGTCACCTGTCGTGATGGTGACTGGAAAGCTGATGGTCCGGAGGGGAAGCAACTTGTCGCCTGTGAAACCAACCAAGGGTGATTAGGCTAGCTTGAGTTTGTCTCATACAATACGCATCTGGTCAAAAGCTGGAAGATAAAAGGATATCTGTTAAGCTCCCGTTGTCAATGAGGACATGGTGTGTGATGTAGTTTGAGATGACCAACATCACTACTAGCGCGCATCATGCGACTGACTCACTCCTCGGGCATCTTCTTCAGAGAAGGTGATGGGGGGATGCTCTTCCTTGCGTTGATTGGTTGGTCTTTCACCAACCATCAATTGATGGTCCCTCTCGGTGCATATCTGCCTCACGTGGGACTTTCTGGCTGACCTTGACTCTCCACCCCTAGCAAGTCCTCTTACGATCACCCTGATTTCGCCTATCAACCCCTTAGGTCTTCTTTCCTCCCAAGTGGGAGGGTCTTAGCAAGTGTCTTCTTGTCTAAATAGGGGCCTTCCTACCACAAACCTTTATAGCCACCCCCATTGAATTAGGGCTTCAATTTGCTCCTTCAAATCAAAGCAGTCGTTGGTATCGTGGCCATGGTCCCGATGAAAGCGATAGTACTTGTCGTGATTTCTCTTCTTAGGTGGGGCCCGAATCCTCTAGGGTTATTTTTCAGGTGCAGGAACACCTGTTTTATTGGTACACTAGGGGGAGTGTAGTTCTAAAATCTGCCTGGGGGCAAGTTGACCCGAGGCCTTGCCCCGCTGTTATCATTGCCCCTCTTTGCCCAAGGGCCCTTAATTCGCAAGTAGCTTATTGCTCCATTTTCTTTTTGTCCAACTGGGAGCCACCCCCAGTCTCCTGTATCGTCAAGGGTTAAGAGTATCCTTAGCATTCATGTGTTTCTCCTTCAACATAAGATCGCCATAAGAGCTGTCACAATCACTTTTTCATCAATGCCATCCACTTGCAACATCTCCTTATTGAACCGAGATACATAATCTTGGAGGGACTCTCCCTTGTTTTGTTTGATATTTAATAGATAAGTGGTGGACTTTCGATGTCTTTGATTGCCTAGGAAGTAACTGACGAACTACTGGATGAGCTCTATGAAGTTCGAGATGCTCCTAGGCTTCAATCGACTAAACCAAACTCATGCAAACCCCTTGATGGTGGTGGAAAAATCCTGACACATGATCTCATTGGGGGCCACCTAGAGGTTCATATACATTTTATAGGCCTTTAAATGGTCGAGGGGATCTTAAGTGTCGTTGAACATCTCCATCTGGGGCAGCTTAAACTTGTCAAGTAGGGGTCGAGCCATTACCTCCGAAGTGAATGGATGGTCCATCCTCTGGATAAGCTTGTCGACGGTGGTAATGGCTTTTCCATTGATGGCCTCCTTCATGGTCGCCATCTCCCTTCTCATGTCTTCTATCTCCTCTTTTCAAAGGTTAGGAGTATGAACCCTCTCCCTAGATTGGAAAATATGGCTTGTCTCCCTAAACCGAGGTGTCGTGGTGCTCCTTGCTTCGTTATCTTATCCTTGGCTGCTGTCATGGCTCTTGTTGGGAGGGATATGGGGTCCCCGCTACCCTGTTTCCTAGTTGTCAGGTTTAACTCTTCGGCTTCTCAGCTCCTATATGATTTCTCAGTTTTGCTTTATGAGCAGTTTTATGCTCGTTGTTAAACCCTGAACCCGCTGTTCGATGACAACTACTCAGGGTTCTTCACGGTGTCCTCCATCGGAGATGGATGTTTCCTGGCCGTCGACTCTGGCACCAAATTCGTGTTGAGCCACCATCGACCTGGTCCCCACCATGCAGACCTTTAGTTCTCAGGGAAGGAGTTTCCCACATACAGCTCCAACTGATGGTGTTCGGGATTGAGGGTCTCCTTACACCAACTAAATGGTCGCACAGCAGGCCTAGGTCTTGGTGGAACAGACCCTGCACAACACAGAGGAAGAGTCAAGGAGCTAGACACCGGTGGGGTGCCGGCTTCTAACTCTCTGATAGTCAAGTTAGATGGTGGGGATAGTCGAATGCTTAACTCAAATTAAGGTTTCTTGTTTCTTATACCTAGTGAGTGGATTATCGTTGATATTTATAGGCCTGAGTAGTGGTGAATCAAAAGAGATATGGTCTGCCTCCTCTCCCATGTTCCTCGCCACGCCCCTCCGCTCCTGTTTTTTCTATCATTTTTTCAGTGTATCAGGCCAACTATAGAGGATATTCTCTCTTGGTAACGGCTTCTGGATTGTTCTCATTTCCAAATATGGAAAGTTAGGTCTCTACCCTTTCTCGTGCGGTTGGGACTCTTGGAGATCCAACACTTATCATGGTTACGATTCCCTTGCGTGGTATCGGGTGGCTTATGCGATGCCTTGGGATTAATCCTAAGGGTTTCAAAATGTCAAGTACCAAAGGGTTGGGTGAGTGACTCGGTGCTCTCTATGCAAGTCTTGGTGTCGGAAGGTTGTCTAGTAGTAAGGCCTCCCGTTGGTGGCTTCGATATCTTTTAGGTTGTGGGACCGTGAATGCTCCCCG
The DNA here is from genome assembly GCA_025762735.1 of Platanus orientalis. NCBI lineage: Eukaryota > Viridiplantae > Streptophyta > Magnoliopsida > Proteales > Platanaceae > Platanus > Platanus orientalis. The sequence goes on from JAOXJP010213424.1 coordinate 4,564, forward strand.
GGCTGGTTTCCTCCCCGGGTTAATTTTTTCGGGGACTTATTGGATTAATTTCTTTAGGGTTAGGACTCTGCGAGTTTATCGGAGTCGGTTTATAGGGGTCTCGATGTCTTTCCCTATCATGGAATATTAGGGTTGGTTTTGCTGTACCAACAAAAGTCAACGCTCTACTTGATCTTTCGTTCTTTTTATGAGTTTTAATAGTTTTTAACCAGCATGATCATGTACGAAAATGTCATTTAAATTTAATATATATATATATATATATATATATATATATACTTTTTAAAATATCATTTTGTCGTATCTTTATTTTATTCTTGTAGACTAAGAAGCCAAAGCATTTACGTCTCTCATTTCATAAATTTTTATTTCATATTTTTAATCCAAAAAGCCAAAACTGTTCTGCCAACTAATGTTTCCAATATCTTTATTTTATATTTTTAAAAGAAAAAAGTCGAATTGCTGCAAATTCTTTATTTTTCTAAACCCACTCAAAACCTGCATCCACAATATTGAACCAGACCTCTATCCTCTTGGTCCATTTCTTTTCTTTCTTTCTTTTTTGATAACTCCTCTTTGTCCATTTCGTAACGGAAGGAAACCCTCAAGAAGGATATTGTCTTCCTTAGAAAGTTTATGTTTTATTAGAAATCACCTACATACAAGTATTAATAATGTAGAGTTGATGTAAGAAAATGTGAAAAAAACTGTGAACAAGGGCTAACTTTAATTTGTACATTCCATTGACCTGATTGTTTCTCTAAGTTGTATCGATCATTGGCTTACTTGGCATACAAGTCCTGCTTTTAATCTATGAATGTGAATATTATTCTTTTAATATAGACTTTAATAATATGACACTCAATCAGTTCTTGGTATGGAAATTACCCCAGCATCCGTGCTAGAGAAAACTAGGGTGTTATTAAGGCATTCAATGTCAGTAAAGCTTATGACAGACCTGAGGGGAACATCAGATGTCAATTATGATCAGCACTGCAAGATCAACCACATGAAAGAAAAAAAGCATCATAAATTTATTGAATTACACCTTGAAGAAATCAAGGAAATCTCTTTCTAGGAAATCCCATCTAAGAGGGCAGATGGTCTTTTAGGTGTTCCTTTAGCAAAAGTATTGAGACATCATACGAAAGGTCACTAAAACCATTTTAAGCTTTTCCACTTCAGGCTATATTCTTCAAACCCTTAATCCCACCTTGATTACCCTTATTATAAGTACCCTTCATCTGCAGTCCTTCAATCAGTTCAGACCCATTAGCCTTCCGAATTCAATTCATAAGATTATCTCCTAATGCAGCCAATCATCTTAAATATTTCATCTATGATCTTATTTCGTTGTATTCTAGTGTTTTTGTTCGTAGGAGGTTAATTTTGAATAATTTATCTAATTGCCTATGAGTTCCTCAACTAGATGAAAAGGAAAAAAGACTAGAAGTTACAAATGGCCTTGAAAGTGGACATGAGCAAGGCTTGTGATAGGGTGGAATAAGACTTCATAACTAAAGTGATCTAAAAAGGATTCAATGGGTTATAAAATGCTTGACTATGGTCTCTTATAGAATCTACTTTAATCATTCTCCTAGCGTAGTCATTTTTCTGTAGAGAGGAGATTCCCTCTACCCTTTTCTTTTTTCAATTTTTTTTGATAAAATTTCACTTTTCAACTATGTGCAATAGCCCTTTCAGCTAAGTTATATCTACAACTCAAAAGGGAAAGATATTGGGAGAATAAAAATGGCTAGAAGGGGATTCATAATATCCACCAATGTATTCTTTGCCATTAATGATAGCCTTATTTTCTCAAATGCCTTATGGAAATGATTTGAAAAGAAAGTCGAATGTAAATAAGGCCTAGAGAGAAAATGAGCTGAAAAAACAACTCATGATTTGATTTTGAGAGGGAGAGCAAATGAATTTGGGTTTCCTACTGTTAGCCAATTGTCTCAAATCTATCATCAATTATCTTGTCTCTATGTTAACTAGTGATTTTGTTCAAAGGAGGCAAATTTTTAATATTTATCTTGTTGACCATGAGTTCCTCAACTAGATGAAAAGGGAGAAATGAAAATAGCTGCAAATGGTCTTGAAAGTGGATATGAACAAGGCTTGTGATAGGGTGGAATAACACTTCACAACTAAAGCGATCTAAAATAAATCCAATGGATTATTAAATGCGTGACCATGGGTTCTTATAGAGTCTGCTTTAAAGAATCTCCTAGCGAGTCATTATTTCATTTAGGGAGATACAAAATGGGGAGGAGATTCCCTCTTTCCTTGTCTTTTTCAACCCATTGATTACTCAAAGGGAGCGGTATTGCGGGAATCAAAGTGGCTAGGTGGGGGCTCATAGTATCCATTATGTATTCTTTGCTTGAATCTACCAGCAGATTTTGGGAGTTGAAAAAAAAGAAGATGAAGCTTCTTTCTATTATAAATGCTAAGAGTAGCTAAAAGAATCAAAAGGCATAAAGCGTAACTCTTTTTTCGAGCTGATAAAAATGTTCTTTTGAAATCCGTAGCTTTGGCAATTATAACCTACAATGTCTTGTTCTGGTTATTTGGAAAATAAAAATAAAAATGTCTTGCTACTGCTTCCTATTAATCTTTGTAGTGTTCTAGAAGCAATTTTTAGTTCCTTTTTATGAGGCCCTATTACGATCTCAAAGGTTAAGAGCCTAGCTTAACGTGTTTCCATCAGTCCTAAGGCTTTTAGCGTATTAGTTATGTTAAAATATTTTAAAATAAAAATTGTAAAATGCTTTATGCCAATGAGGCCTGAAAGGCCATTCGCACAAGGCATGGCAAGTGTCTCTCTCTCTCTCCTCCCCTCCTTTTTGTCACATGTGCACAAAGCGCTATGATTCCCTCTCCTTGCCGATGATGCTCTCTCTCTCTCTCTCTCTCTCTCTCTCTCTCTCCTTTATCTCATTTGCACAGAGACCAACGTGTCAAATGGTCAAACTGACCTGCACCATGCTACAAATTTGATGAGAGAGAGCGAGAGAGGGAGAGAGAGAGAGAGAGGAAGAGCTAGGACTTGTCAACACATAAGAAAAAGAAAGAAAGAGAGAGTTAGGTGGGCTGGCAAATGAATTCATTCACAGCCCCTCCTTTCCCTTTATTTAATGCGCATGAATGAAGGAGAACAACAAGAGAAAAACCATGAAAAAAAAACTAGATAGAAAAAAAGAGGAAGAAAGGAAGAAGAAGAATGGTTGCATCCACTGTGAACCAGGGGCAAGGAAGAAGAGAGGAATGGGAGGTGGCACACTTCTATGGGTAAATATTGGAGTTGCGAACTTTGAAGGATGGGCGTGTACAGACGTCAAGGAATTAAAACTTCATTGTCTTCCTCTTCTTCTTGCTGCACTAGAAACTGGCATCCAAAACTTGGCATGTTACCGTGTTCTTGAACCAACAACAAATCTCTTTGTGAGACTAACTACCTGATTCAAAAATGTACATCTCCACGGTTGACACTTTCACTTGTGAGAGCTCACATGCAACCATGGATGAGATGCTTCTTGAAGATTGGTGTTCTCATTTATAAGAGATTGCCTTGATTTTCTTAAGATGATTACATGTTCATGAAAGTGAACTTGTAATGACGTTATGCTGCCGAATTTTTGGGAAAACAGATGAATCCTAACCTAATGAGTTTTTGGAAAAAAACCTGACTTGAAATATGGGCTTGAATAATCTGTGAGGTTTGTTCGTCTCTGCCAGACCGTACAAGTTCATAGAGAAATAAGGGTTCTACTGGTGCTAGATTGTATCTGCTTGGCTAAAATCCCTTACACAATAATTGGAGGTCTCAACTACCTTCAAAAACGTGATAACGACACCTTCTAACTACGGATGAATTGTTTTAGATTCTAAGGTAGAAGACAACTTATAATTCACAACTAAATGAGAAAGCTCGTGAATGAGAACATCACGAATGAGCAGCTAGCAAATAAATGTCAAGCTCACAAATGGCAAATTCGTGAATGAAGAGCTGCTCGGGAATGAGTTACTCACGAATGAATTAATTCGCACAAGCATTCGAATAAAAGGCTCGTGATTGATCAAGCTCGCAAATGGGACATTGGGTGATTGGGCCAATGTGCGTATGTACAGTGTGCTACTAATGGACCTCAAGTCTTGCAATCTAATTATGCAAGCACAATGATAATTCATAAAACCTGATTTGTGAACTAATCATTCTTAATTGTTGTTTTAATCCCTCCTCAAAACTAACATGTTAGGTTTGAAACAATAAGTATCAAAATCAACACCACATCCTGAGTTGAGTCATAGAAGGGAAAACCTATGGAGAAGGCAACTTGGATCAAAATGAGAGCCATTATGGTGTGGAAATAGCTACTTGAGTCAGAGTGAGAGCCACTATAGTGTAGAAACAGTTACTTGAGTCAGAGTGAGAGCCGTCACAAAAAGGTAGAAATGGCTACTTGACCAGAGTGAAAGCTGCCACAGGTGGAAAGAGTTACCTGGATGAAAAGGTAGAGTGAGTGCCGCCATAGAGTGGATCATCAAAACATTAGCTGCGGAACGTGGTAGAATGTTATGATCCCAAAGGTTGAGAGCCTAATCCAACGCATTCCCCTCAGTGTTAGAGCTTTTGGAGTATTGGTTAGGCTCATAGCAGGCCCAAAAAGAGATAATAAAGTCCAATTGATAAAGTTTTAGATCCCTTTTGAAGATTTTTGAATCTGGGTTTGTCTAGAAGGTTGTACATAAGTAATTTAAGGTTCGTATCAGTTAGGTTTTGGGAATATAAATATGGCATTGTAGTGAAAGGAATGCATCTTTAAATCAAAATTTGAGTTTCTCTTGGGTTCCTCCTAAATTTTCCTGGAGAATTCAAGGTTATTGTTCTTGAGTAGAAGACGGTGTTCTCCTCTATTTTTATTTATATATTTATTTATTTTTGTCCTTACCACTACACTATATAAAGTTTCGGTCCTCACTCTCATTTAAGAACAAATCACCTTCAAATAGGGACTTTCGCCAATTGGGTTAAGATTTGGTTCACCATCCAACGCCCCAAAGGATTAGGTACGAACACCTATGATCACTTAGCATAATTGGCTTGCTAGCAGTAATGCTTATTTCCAATCTATTCAACTATCTCCAACTAATGTGCTCGATGCTATTGAAAGGTCAAGCCAATAATTCAGAAAAATGACTCCCCATCATCCACTGGTCATGAAAAAAGCTTTCTTAATCCATTTCCCTAGTTGCCAAATAAAATTCGGACATGCCACATAAGCACCGACAAACCAATCATCTTCCAGTTAGCTGGAATGCCATCCAATCTTTTCACGGTCGTTGTACATGTGTCGTTGTTTGTGAAGCTGACAACTCAGCATGCATTTTTGAGTAACCATAAGCTCATCTCATCTCAACTTTTGTCTCTATTTGTTCCATGCTTTTGGGGTACATTATCTCCTAACTTCATATCACTCTCAAAGGTCTACAAAAATATTGAAGAGGAAAGTTAATTGTAAACCGGGCCTAGAGGGAAAATGAGCTGGAAAAACATCCATGATTTGATTTTGAGAGGGAGAGAAAGAGATAAGAGACGATGAAAAACACCCTTTGTTTGGACACTGCTTTCTTGTCCTGTGTCTTATTTTCTTGTAAAGAGAGGAGTAACTGAAAAGTTAACTAACACTGTAGACCTTCTCACTTTTGTATGAAGTAAGGCAAAACCCTAATTATTCTTTATACCCCATTGTGGAGAATACAGTTGTTTGGCCCACTTGAGATATCTTAAGATAGGCTTTTTGTTACTATTGATGTGCTAAGTTCAGAATACTCTATGCCCTGTGTTCTGGTGACTGAGGCATCATCCTTCCATGAGGAAGGCCAGGGGTCAAATCCTCTTATGCACAGCGTGAGTTGTTGCCTGTCTCTCGTGGACCTCATCAAGTGGAGCAGTCAAGTCAAGTGGGCCTGAGTAGTCATACCAAAAAATAAAAATAAATAAAAATAAAGAGGCTAAATTCAGAATAAACCGAGAAGTGGAGCTTATCCCTGGTTGTTAGTTAACTGCACTCCATTATAAACGTGCTTTATCTATTTCTCAAAAAAAAAAAAAAAAAAAAAGGACTTTGTTGCAAAAATAATAATAATAATAAATTTTTTTCCCTTAAACAAAATAACTTTTTATTTTGTTTGAAAGAAGATATATTCTTGAATTAACTAGTCACCAATAACCAAACTAATCCACCCTTCTCAAATAATAGAATAAAAATAATAAGTATTATAATTCTTTATCATTGTATAATAAAGCCTCAATTATCACCCGTACTGTGATTAGTTTTCGATTAAGGCTATGATTAACCGCAATAGGCCTTATACATCTTTAATATATCTTCAAAATGCATTTTTTTTCTGGGTATTATTTCATTAAAAGTATTATTAAATCATTTTAACCAAATCCCCTTGATGGTTTTTTTTTTATTTATTTATCATGAAAGCACAATTAAGCACATGCTACGCTCTGATTTGGCATATTCTTGATCTACTGATAAAAGTTATTATAGCAACTTGCCGAGCTATTAGAGCCGGTTTGCACCTGTAGGAGATAATTTCAACTGTGAGAGACAAATCAAACGCTATGATACCTCTAATTAACTGTTAAAATTGAGCACAAATCGCCCATAATCCCCATGTTAGGAGTGCTGAAGTTCGTGATAATTGAGAAAATCTACTATGTCTAATGTAATCTTATTTACTAGTGGGTACGGATAGAATTAAATTACAAAAGTGAATAGTAAATTGACAAACTACCAAAGAAAGATAACAATACCTCATTGGACTATTGGAGACTGTACATCATTCACAATGTAAAGACTTTATAGGGGGTGTTCTTAATTGACAAAACGAGATGCTATGAAAACCAATAAGTAAATCAAAATTAAACCAGTAAGGCATTCCAAATTTTGGTATCACTTTGAATAATGGGGTATGAACTGCTCTGCCAAGTCCTGAACACGATCATTCTCCCCTTCAAGAAGGCGTACCACCTGCAGTTACCAACTTAAAATGTGGAGTAAAATGAAAAGGATAATGAACAAAAGCCTTTTACAGAGTTTTAAAACATTCAGAGATTAAAAAAAAAAAAAAACCAAAGATGTCTGGTTTTGTGCAACTAAGAATTTCAATAGAAAATATGAAGAAAAGAAAGCTCGACCTTCAATTTCCTTTCTACATACTGATGTGCAGCATTATAGAGATGATACCAAAG
>JAOXJP010213435.1:0-11836 GCA_025762735.1 Platanus orientalis
AGAGAACGCATTGGCTTCTCTTAGAATCTATAAAATCAACATTGAAACGCCATATGGAATGTAAACCATGTATTTTCTTCAACTTCTGCAATAGTTACATTTATTGAGACCATCGAGAAGTTTGTATTTCATGTCATCCAAGAGTCGAAAATAGGAAAATCTCCAAGATTTCTTGAATAGTAAAGGACCACAAACTCCCCAAAAACCGAACACAAATCCCAATGCCATGCTTGAATAAAACCACTCTATTTCAAATTTATGATTATCTTTGTCTCCATCATTGTGGCTAGACATTGGACCATTAGATGCATCATCTTTATTGCAGCTCTTTGTGAGAGGAGGTCCACAGAGTTCCTGGTTGCCAATAAAGCTGGTTGCATTGAAGCTTTGGAGCTGGGTGCTCAATGGAATTGCCCCTGACAAATTGTTATATGACAAGTTCAAGTTACTCAAAAACGTTAAATTGGACATGCTTTGAGGAATGCCACCTAAAAGTCCATTCATTGATAAATCAAGAGATTCCAATAAAAACATATCCCCAATCTTCCCAGGGATTTTTCCAGTCAAATCATTTCTTGATAAATTCATTGATTGCAATCTAGAAAGATATGTAAGTTCTTCAGGAATCTCTCCAGATAAATGATTAACCGAAAGGTCCATGCTCACTAAAAGCTTAAGAATCTTTCTATATTCCCTCTCACTTCCTTTTATAACCAACGATGCACCCTCTACAAAATAACCATCATTAAAGAAGTCAGAGGTAAAGTCACTTGAATTTTGCTCTTTGGCCATGGCACTAAAATTGCTGAAACATTGTGGTATAGTTCCTGATAGATTGTTATGTGCAAGATCCAGGACCTGAAGAGAGGTGAGATTGCAATGTTCTGGAGGAATGACACCACTAAAACTATTTGAACGTAGATTAAGAACTACCAAATTTTCCAAGCTTTCTCCCATCCATGTCGGTAAGCTTCCAGAAAACTTATTTCCCCCAAGGTCAATGTTCATTAGCCATGTGCAATTTCGCAAAGTTGGAGGTAATTCACCAAAGAGACTGTTTTTGCGCAACTGCAGCGATTGGAGCCAAGATAGAGAACCCATGGAGCTTGGAATAATCCCAGTAAAATTATTGTTCCCCAAATTTATCATTTCCAAGTGTTGCCAATTGCTCCAACACTTAGGAATCTCTCCTGACAAAAGATTGTATGAGAGGTCAATTCATCCATCTTTTGACATAGGAAATGAGAAACAGATCCAGAAAATGAATTGTTGGAAAGATCCAGTACAACGACTTTGGAAGGCAAACTGCGGGGTAGTGGGCCATTGAAGCGGTTAGAACTTAAATAAATCTCTGGGTAAAAACCATCAAAATTAGCAAGACTTGGAATCTCACCATGGATTTGATTATGAGAGAGATCTAATTCATAAAGTTGGGAACATGTTTTCCAAAACCAAGTGGGGATTTTATCCGAAATTCCGGTTCTAAACAAATGCAGAGTCAAGAAATTCTTCTGAGTTCTAAGCCATGTAGGGAATTGAGGGCCCAACCGCCATGAACCCAATAGTATGTGTTGAAGTTGAAAAGGAGGAATCCAGTCAGAACGCACTTGCAAAACCAATGAGTTGTAAGATGCATCTAATAATTCTAATCTTGTGAGGTTGGCAAAGTGAACCTCAGACACCACACCTTCCAAGGAATTAGAAGAGAGATGCAATTCTTTGAGTTTTGAAAGACATCCAAGACTTACAGGAATAGTTCCATTCAGTTGATTACCAGCAAAATTTAAAAATCTTAAGGATGTCAATCTTCCTAGAGACGCAGGAATTGTACCAGAAAATAAGTTAGAGTCAATAAAAAGGCTGTAGAGACTCCTAAGCTGCCCTATTTGGTAAGGCAAATGACCTGAAAGTTGGTTCTCACTTAATTTTAACACCTCTAAACTACTATTAGCAATACACCGAGTTGGGCTTCCTAAAAATCCATGTATCTCACCACGAAGTTTGTTGGTGGATAGATCTAATTCTCGCAAGTGGCAAAGATTTCTCAAGGTTGTTGGTATTCCCCCTTCAAGCTCATTAGATGACAGGTAGAGGCTTGTTAGTGAAGTCATGTTACCAATTGCACTAGAAATGGTACCCTGTAAATTGTTGTATTTGAGATTGAGGCTCACGAGGCTACCAATATTGTACAGCCAGTCAGGTATATTGGAACTAAGATTGTTCTCTTCGAGATCAAGGACTCTAAGAGAAGTCATGTTATTCGGAATTGGACCTTGAAAATCATTGTAGCCTAATTCAAGAGAAACAAGGCTAGTAATACTCATCAACCAATTGAGACCCAAAGAATTGAAATTGTTCCAGGAAAGGTCAATGACGGTGAGAGATGTAAAATTAACATATGGAATAGGAAGAGCAGGGATGTCACCAAGTGAACACCGGGATAAGCGTAACACTGATAAAGAAGGGATCATATTCATCATTTGCAGGTAATCAGATGCCTGACTGAGGTTCACTTTGCTCATGTCAAGGTGTTCCAGAAAAGAGAGATGTGAAAGCCATCGAAAACTTTCGACATATAACTCAGAACCACCACTGAGATCAAGATAACGCAGACTTGAGAGATTCCCCAACTGGTGTGGAACTATACCAGAAAAACCCGCATTAGAGAGGTTAAGATATGTTAATCTCTTGAGGGAACCAAGGAACTTAGGAATACGGATGCCTCCGAAGTCATTGACACTTAAGTCCAGGTGCTTCAGATGCTTCAACTCAAGCAAAGAAGGACTTATCTCCACACCCAACATTAAATTCTCATTAGCTACAGATTGATGGAGGTTGAGATTGAGGACATGCCTGGTTTTGTTGTTGCAGCCAACACCTTTCCATCTGCAACAATCTTCACCAGTCCAAGATGAAAGCCAATTGTTGGGATCTTTTAGACCTTGTTTAATGCTGAGAAGGGCTTGTCTTTCTCTTTTGAGGCAAACCACCTTTAATTCCATACTGCACAAGCTAAACTTGATTGTCTGCATGAATAAAAATACAAGCAAGAGAATTACAAATTTATCCATGATCAAGAAACAAAGAAGTGGTAAAAGAAAAATAAGAGAAAAATCAGTTTAAGATTAGTAGATATGTGAAAGAATGTTGAAGTGCAGTCTAATTTATAAGAGAACAGCGTAGTGTGAAAGGGTGGTCGATAAGGGAAAGCGTTCTCACTCTCAAGTGTCAAAGTAGCATGAAGTCAACTTGGGACTAGAAGATTAAGGAATTCTCGACGTTTCCCTGAAGATTCCAACTTGAAGACTAGAAAATTAAGCGTGTTGTCCCCGGTAGTTGATGGGACTGATCGGTAATAGTTTTTCCTTGCCGTCCAGTCTCATCCATCGTTATATATTGGGCTATATATCTTATTCAAGAGGTGGTCCACTGGCAACGTGTATTTGTGAGGGCAACGTATTTGCGAGGGCAAAGCCTTCCCTTCCGTGCACTCGGGGCTTGGTGGAGTGACCCATTAAACCAATTATACGCGAAGCACAAGGCCTTCCGTGTGATTGGGTTTGGGAAAGGAGAATAGACTCCATTGACTATTCGGCATTCATACCCCACGCGTCAATATAGGATCATTATTTGCATGAAAGTTTTGTTGGCGGGACCAATATTTACTAGGGCGTGTTTGGCAGCCACTCACTTATAATATAATCATTTTATTTTTAATTCCCGAGGCATTTGCAGAAATAAGGTGACGGTTCAAAATGAATTCATTCATATTTATATGAGTTGTTAACTAAAAAATAGAAATAAAGTCATCTTAGGATTTTTTTTTTTTTAAATTTATAAAATGTTGTATGTATGTTCCCACATAAAAATGACAAACATATGTGACCAACGATGAGTGGTTAAGTGAATCAGTTAATAAAACAGTTTCTAGAAGATGAATAAGCAACAGAGTCGAGAAACCACACGTTACCGAACCGTTGGAAGCTGAATCGATCGTGGAATATTTGAATTTTAGGGGGAAGAAATGGAATGTGATCCACTTACCCAGAACAGGAACTGCAGATAACTATTTCAAGGATCTATAAAAGGAGAAGAAAGATGTGATAGAAAGGATCGCCATCACCAGACCATAGAAAACTCAATCTGATTGCATCATATCTATCCTAAATTCCTAGCCTGATATTGGTTTTAGTTGTAGTTTACCTTAGGTTGCCCACTATTTTGAATCTCTTCAAGTTTAGAATCAATGTTATTGCTCTGCGGTTGCTCGAACCGTATGATTCTTAAGTTATTTGTAAGATTATGTTTACAAATTTTCATTATATTACTTACATTCTATGTTAATGTCATTATAGCTATAACTATTTGCATGGTATTTGGTATTTTAAGTCCTTGATCTTCAAGGTAAGAAGAAAATACTTGGGGGAGGAACCCTAATCCTCATAATTGCCTAATTCATCTTGATTGGTGTCTAACCAGATGATTGCAGATAAACTCTTCTAGTTTTCCTGCAATTTGACTTGACGGTTGGGTCCAAGGTTTATGAATCTTGTCCCTTCGTGGCACTGGCACACTTGCGTAAACACTTTTCCTGCCAACACCTTCTATGATACGTCCGGTGGGACATTGTCAATATGTCATCAAGAAAATAAAATATGGTTGTGGATGAAAACTTGGAGCATCCATAAAACCAAGATGCCGAAGAGGTGCTACATGAGGCTGCCTCCTTGTCGCGACAAGTGATTGGATCAATAGTTAATGCCATTAACGACATTAATGACAACAACGAACTCAAAGCCATTTTCATTGAAGGGATGTGGGATCAAGGTGAAATGACAAAGAGCTTAAGGGAATTGAGGCACAATACAAGGCTTCAAAACGAGGCCATTTACCGTGTTCTGAAACACTGGCTAAGAAAAATGGTAGCCATAATAGCAGGCCACCATCCCCAGAAAGGGATACTAGCCCACGATTGTTTTCCATTTGAATGAGCGATCTATACAACCATGGGAATGGTAACGGCAATGACAATGGTCAAGTAAGACTGAGGAGAAACGGGTCACAAGACCGTAATGCTAGGCCATTCATTCCTAACAATCAGCAAAATGTTCCTCATCTTGGGGACTTGGGGGGAAGTCGTTGAATCCACCGTTAGGGAGAAAATCCTTCCTTGTTGTCCAATGGACCAGGAACCCTACAAGCCCCAGTTTTGTCAATAATACAGACCACAATACCCATGGCTGATGGGAAATGATTGGCCTTTTGGCTAAGAAGAGGTTATTAACCCATTCATTAACATAGGGGCAAAACTACTGTATAGGATAGGTAGACACATGTATCAAAAACCATACCCAGATTGGGTTGACCGATTGTACGAGTTTCCTAGGGGATATAGAATCCTAGAGTTTTCTTTGTTCTCTAGGGAACTAGACCAATCCATTAGTGAACATATCGGTCTCTTTACTATTCAGTATAGAGAAGCCTCTGGCAGTGACTTTTTGAAGCTAAGGCTATTTGACAATTCATTGATTGACACTGCTTTTCCTGGTACATTCTTACCCCCAGATTCTATTCATTCATGGCAGGAAATGGAGGAACGGTTCCATACTTAGTTTTTCAAAACTGAACATGTGGTCGCAATGGTCAATTTGTCTCAGCTAAGGAAATTTCCAAGAAAGATGTTGGAAAGATATTTTTCTAGGTTCAAATGAGCTAAGAAAAGATGGTCAGTTATCTTTCCAAAACTGAATTTGTGAGTCTTGCTACGAATGGCCTCGAGATAGAACTTCAAAAGAAATTTGAAGGAATGAAGTTTGTAGATTTATTGGAGCTATCGGCCAAGGCAACTAGGTACGAGTAACTTCTTAGATAAGAGTCACAAAGGTGCAACTTATTTGTCGAGACCTATTTTGCTGAACCAAATTATGAAATGATGGCTAAAGTTATAGCAAAAAAGTCATATATGCGCCCAATCCTATAGAGGAAGGGGGCTGACGTCAATTGTGTGACTGTAGTTGATAGGACAAAGCCAAGTCCACAACCCTGGTATAGATGAGCCTGCATCCTTTGAAGTCCGAACTCCTCTACAGTCACAAACGGGCCTATCCTAGCCTGCCATGTGGTTGGTTTTCTTTGATACTATTTTAATTTCAAACTTCAACCAAGTAAAAACCTCATAGTGAGCTACGTTAAACTTGTTCGTGACTGTAGAGGAGCCCCAAAGATACTCTCTCACTATGGATGGGTTCTGCCAAGTTGGTTTGGGAAAACTCTCGCCTAAATTTGGTTAAAGTTTAAAATTTTTCTATACATCTGTTTTGAGAACCCTTTCACCTTGATATATTTTAACATAGGATTTGGATGAGGGTTAGCCAATATACTTTTGTGAAAAGCATTGAAAAAGGAGGTTAGGGTTTGATTTAGCCATATTGGTGGTAGGTAAACCAGACAATGATAAAAAATGAACCCCAAAAAAAAATGGCGATTGGTATTAGGCTTTCCTCGCTGTCTAGTCTCATCAATCGTTATTCATTGAACTATATATATTATTCAAGTGGTGGACTACTAGCAACGTATTTGTGAGGGCAAAGCTTTCTCCCCCATGCACTTGGGATTTGGGGAAGGAGTGTCACACTAAACCAACGTATATGTGAGGGCAAGGCCTTCCGTGAAATTTGGGATGAGGAAGGAGAATAGACTCCATTGATTATTCTTGGCATTCATACCCCATGCGTCAATATAGGATCATTATTTGCATGAAAGTTTCATCGGCAGGACCAATATTAACTAGGGCATGTTTGACAGCCACTTATAATGTAGTCATTTTATTTTAAATTCCCAAGGCATTTGCAGGCATAAGGTGATGGTTCAAAATGAATTCATTCATATTTGTACTAACTTATTAACTAAAGATAAAAACAAAGTCATCTAAGGATTTTTTTTATAAAAACAAAGTCATCTAAGGATTTTTTTTTTTAAATTTTTATAAAATGTAATGATGTATGTTTGTTCCCACATAAAAATGAAAAAGACATGTGACCAATGATTAATGGTTAAGCGGATCAGTTAATAAAATAGTTTCTAGAAGATGAGTCACCAACAAAGTGGAGGACTCACGAGTTACTAAACTGTTGCAAACTGAATCAGTCGTGGAATATTTGGATTTTGGGGGGAAGAAATGGAATGTGATCCACTTACTGATGACAGGAACCATAAATAATTGTTTCAAGGAAGATCTATAAAAGGAGAAGAAAGATATCACAGAAAGGATTGCCATCACCAGACCGCAAAAAATAATATAATTACATCATGTCTATGATAAATTCCTAGCCTGATATTAGTTTTAGTTGTACTTGTTTACCTTAGGTTGCTTACTATTTCGAATCTCTTCAAGTTCAGAATCATTGTTATTCTCTATAGTTGCTCGAACCATATGATTCTTAAGTTTTTTATAAGATTATGTTTTTGAATTTCCATTATATTACTTATATTCTATGTTAACGTCATTATATCTATAATTCTTTGCATGGTATTCGGTATTTTAAGTGTAACGACCCTAAATTTCATAACCTTATTTGCATGGTATTCCAATCATTACAAATTTTTCACATTTGCGTTACCCTATATGGTCACTTAGACTTTAACCTTTAATTTTAACATAACATACGTAGTGGAATAAGAATAATTCACTAACATCACATGTGCAATGAAAATAGAGTTCATCCATTATCTACAACTCGTAAACCTCTATCAACATCTCCAGAATATAAAACTAACAAGTCTTAAAACTAAATTTCAAACTTAATACATCTTGATGCTAAAATCAAATACAAAGTGTAAGGTCTAAGATACATCTGAAACTAATAAGAGGCAAATCATTTGGTCACATGCGCTCCAAACTCTAAGTGTTTCAAGTGTCGTACATGTAATTAGACCTCATCTGAAAAATGATTTGGAAGGGTGAGTTCCACGGCTTGTATGTAGGAATACAAAACCTATAATGGAACCGGATGGGTAAAACACAATCTTTTCAATACAAAATACTTAATATACTTTCATATAGAGTACATATCAATTTTTAGTATCTATACAAGTTCAAGTGTACATTCATTAGCTATCAAACATCACAAAATCTATACAATTTATATTCATGATTCATCATATGAGATCTATACATCAAAATATGCATGGTTCTACCAATCCAAAGTATCATTCTAATATATTTGCATCGTAAGGTGTGCATATAACTACATGGTAAACATTTCTTAATCCATCCCTAGTGAAGATACTTAGTGTGTATCCTAATAAGCATTTTAGATTAGTTTTCATGCATGATCTATATCTATTACATGAATAGACATAAATAATTCATTTCCAAGTAAACAGTCAACATTCTTAAATAATTAGTAATCATAGAAAAACATTACATAGTGAGATTTATGAAATTCAACTTATATATTCGATAAGTCTGTCGTTACCTTAATATTTATCATTTGCATTATTGCTTTCATAAACTCTTACTTTTTCTGATTTAATATAGTTCATTTTCTCTTACTTGCCATTATCTTTAGCATATCATTCATTAGGTTCCTTTAGTACTTCTCAATTTATTAAATCCCACTTATCACTTCAAATAGCTTTCATTATTCTTTTAGTATTCACTTATCATTTTCTTAAGACTACATCTTTATATTTATACATATTTTAGAGACTTTTATTTTCTTTTTAAAGATTATGTTTTTTTCACTTTTTTCTTGACATCTTCTTTTCATTAGTAACTTATGTACTTTCTTTTCTTGTCATTAAACTTTCTTTTCTTATATATCTTATGGACTTCTTTCTACTTGTAAAACTTAGATGTTTCAATTTCATTGTCTTAATACTCTTTATTTACATATCTTACAATTTTATATTTTACTTTTAAAATTTATATGTTTCATTTTCTTTTCTTAGGAGTTTTCCATTTATTCTTAGTATGGTTTCACTTCTTTTGCATACCTTATGAATCTTTTTTTTTCTTCTTATACTTTATTTTTTCCCTAATAATGGAACATTACATTACTTATTTTATGAAACATTATATTCTTCCTTAATAGAAAGGCTATCACTTAAACTTTCTTACACTTATTTACATTTTAGTTCACTTGATTACATTTTCTTTCACTTCCTTACATTTTGACATATTGTATTATCCCTAACCATAAGTGCGATTGGCATATTGTTTTACCCTAATAATAAGGGTTGTCTATATTATCCAAATAGCAAGGACCGTTAGCATCTTGTATTATCCCAATTGCAAAGACCCTCGGTATGTTGTATTATTCTAATAGCAAGGACCGTCGGCATATTGTATTACCCCAATAACAAGGACCATTAGCATATTGTATTACTCCCAATAACAAGAGTTGTCACATACATTTGTTTTTTTATGTCTTAGCCACCTTTACTTATCATGATTTTACTCCCCTAGGTGGGGTCTTATACTAATTTAGCACTTGTCTATATCATTCTTTTTTATCTTTTTTATCTTTTTTCTTTAATTCGTTATTCATTTCATTTATTCCACTTCTCCATAGATATTTTACCTTATTTTATCATTATATGGTTTGTTATTCAATCTAAAATAAGAAACATGTACTATTATACGATACAATCACTAACATAATTATAGAAAAATAATCTATCAATAGGGGCATTTATTTAAATCATCTGAAAGATATCCAACTATATATTATACACTTACTAGTATCATTGGAGACATAATCAACATCTAACTTACTTAATAAGAAATCATGGAAGTGTACACAATATTATGCTTCCAAACATTATACAATTAATAAACCTAACATGAGTGACAAGTCCAATGATAATCCCAATACACATGTCTTTTTAATCATCCATAATCTCAATTCATAACTCTATTGAATCATTTTATAATAATTCCTAAGCAATTTATGTACTACCATTAGCTATTAGCATTCTAATATGAGTTAACATACATCATAATCCTTTCCTACATATGTACTTAACCAATTTTTTTTATTCTTTCACTCATGCATTAAAAGATGCTTAACAAAAATCCAAATATTCGTACATTTCATAGAAAATCAAGCTTTTCATGCATTAATAACTATCATGGAGACTACAGATTTATAGAATATTAACTTACAAAATTTTAAAACACATGGAATCCAATATCTTAAGGAAATACATATACATATCATGAGAAAATCACTCTTCTTTATGTATTAAATTAGGGATTTCTAAGATTCTAGTATTATATGACAAGATCTCATCACAAACAACACAATAAGTAAGGATTTCTAGGATCCTAACAAAGGGTTTCTCAATCATACAATGAAAACCTTCATACAAACAATATAAGACATTTAAGAATGACAAGATCTCATCACAAACTACACAATAAGTAAGGATTTCTATGATCCTAACAAAAGGTTTCTCAATCATACAATGAAAACCTTCATATAAACAATATAAGACATTTAAGAACTTAGATGATAAAGAAAAATAGTGTAAGTTTTGTATAACTAGTTATAACAATCTTCTTCCTCTTCTAGTCAAGTAGGTCTTCAAGTGAAACTTTCTTATCTCTTGAATCAACTCCTTTTCCTTAGATTAAACCATAGATTTATAGTTAAAATCCATAAACCAATAAGAAATTACAAGAAAAATAGTAAACAAACTTAAATCTAAGCATTGGTGACTCACCTTATTATTGGAGAATGAGAGTTTTCTGTTCCCCCAAATCTCTTAATTCTCCCTATCTTCCTTTCTATGTTTAAATGGTTTAATGGACCTAAATGAGGTATAATAGGATTTAGATTTTTTCTAAAATGAGATCCCACTCATGTGGGAGTCAAATAAGAGCAAGTCATGTTATTTCCACACATTTTGCCCTTTTTTTTGCACATTTCCCAGATTTTTTGGTCTAAACCAGTTAGGATATTAGGGACTTGTCAAGCCCTAACTGGTTAGGAGATTGGGAACTAGTTAAGGAGTCTCCCGAGGGCTTGGCCTCGTCTTCAGACTGGGCTTGACATAGGCTTGAGATGTGTATTTTGAATTTTTAACTCAAACACTCTTTGCTAAAATGGTCATAACTTTCATTATAAAACTCCGATTTATGCACTGTTTGAAGTGTTAAAAAGTAGAATTCTAGATTTTTACAATAATATATGGTTTAAGCTTTAATTCTCTCAGGATTGATACAAGTTTTCCTGTAAAGTTATCCCAATAATGCACTTGAGACAACTTCGAACTTGACAAGTTCATGACTTATCTTGGTTTTCATAACTTATAATTTATTCTATTAGATCCCAAACACCCCCAAATGACTTTCTAAAACAGTTTAAATATAATTTTACCCTTACACATGATTATTTACATTTTTACCCTTCATGAACATTATGGGGTGCTACATTAAGTCCATGATCTTCAAAGTAGGGAGTACCTACTTGGTGGAGGAACCCTAACCCTCATAATTGCCTAATTCATCTTGATTGGTGGCTAACTAGACACTTGAAGATAAACTCTTCTAGTTTTTCTATAGTTTGAATTGGCACTTGGATCTAAGGTAAAAAGGAATCTTGCGCTACCGCGCCTGTGTAACCACTTTTCTTGCCAACACCTTCTTGACATGCTTGGTAGGGGTGGACATGGGCTGGGCTAGCCCAAGCCCAGCCCGAGGCCCAGATTTTTATTGAGGGTCGGGCTTAGGCTTACCTCAGCCCGGCACGGGCCCGGCCTAAGGCCCAAACTTTTACATACATAATATATATGTATTATATATAATATACTAATTATTTTAAAATTATCA
>JAOXJP010213446.1:0-11835 GCA_025762735.1 Platanus orientalis
ACTTAATATTCTGGTGACCAAGTAATGCACCTGATATATCCATGGATTGATTTGCTGATGTACTTCATCCAATACTGGTCCCCGAAGAACAGTTAAAGGACCCTAGAACCAGCATATCAAGGAAGAATTAAAAAGTATTCATAAAACTCATTAGTGAACCCCCATGGCCTTTTTCTGATAGTTGGGTCATCTAGAAAGACTTACCCATTTATGAACTATACATATGTAGTTTACATATTTAATTCCAAACTTTGTTTAGCTAAGGTCCCATTTGTTTAAGATTTTGTGAAGGCATTGTAAATATAAATTAATACATGAACTGTAAAGCATTGTTTGTGGCAACAGACTACCAAAGCTTAGTTTCATTTAGCTAAGGTCCCTAGGCAAAAGTAAGCAAAGCCAAATGATGGTGGAGAATATGGACATGAGCCAAATGAGCTGATTTATCGGATGAACCATCCCGGTCCGCTCATTCCTACCTTTTCCCGAGTGACTCAGCGTAGAAACAGGCTGACGACCGACCCCAGTGTCGAGCGACTCAGTATAGAAACAAGCTGACAACCAACCTCGGTGCCAAGCGACTCAGCAGATAAATAGGGTAGTGACCGATCCTTACTACCAAGCGACTGAACCGTGAACATGAACAACTGGGAATGATTGCCTACCACCTCCTACGTAGCAGACAAGTGATAACAGCTGAGCCGATTGCATATAAGATAAAAATGGTTACAATGTACAGAAGGACACATAATAGTGACCAATTCAATCTCGACACGTGTACCACTCCTCCACCTTTACATAACTAACTCGAAGAATATCCTTATGGGGGAAGGGACCCGTATATAAACCAGAGAACCCCCTAATGGGAGGTAAGTACAAGAACTTCCTAAAAAGAGGACTTCTAGGGAGCTAATACCTCTAACTTGGGCGTCAGAGAGGTGTTGGCTGGTGCCACACCGACGTCATCTGTTGCTTGTGCGCAAGTGAGAAGGAAGCGATAAATCATAGTTCGAGAGCTGTCAGAGGACCATCTTGGTGATCTAAATTCTGGCATCATCAGTTGGCGCCGTCTGTGGGAACATGCTTGAAAGAAGATTTTGGCAGAACAAAGGTCCTATGGTGGAAATTCGATCGGGGAAGATGGAAGCTCACCGGAACGCATCCTCTGTAAATATGACGAGGGAGGCGAAAGTCACCCGGATTGTGATCTTGGAGCAAAGGTTACTAGATCTTAATCTCAACATGGAACGAATGGCACATGAGAATCGAGAGCTAGGCTGCAAGCTTAGAGAATGAACAGAGCACCAACACTCTGGTGATGAAGAGACCTAGGAAGGTATGCATCCTGGGCCAGAGATGGAAGAACTTAGAAGGGAGAGGGAAGACAACAGCCAAGCCCCAGGAGCTTTAGCGTCGCAACATACCAGTGACGCGAGCATGAGCACCACCGCCGAACAAGAGAACCTCATTCGGAAGATGCAGAATCAACTAAACGTGGTGATGGAAGCTATTCGGGACAAGACTTCTACTGTGGAATGCATTGCTGCAGAGGATAGATCATCCCTTCTCCATGGCAATTAAGTCACATCCTCTCCCCAAGAAGTTCGGGATTCCCCTGATGGAGCCGTTTAATGGAAGCAAGGATCTATTCGATCATCTCGAAACTTACAAAACTTTGATGCTTTCACATGATTATTCGGATGGGGTTATGTGCAGGGCTTTTCTGGCAACTCTGAAGGGTTTGACATGAAAATGGTTTAACAGCCTTTAACCCAATAACATCAATTCATTCTCCGAGTTAAGCTAGTTATTTGTTGGGCACTTCATAGGGGGAAACGCTATCGTAGGCCAACCACTTATTTACTCAATGTTAAACAAGCAAGAGGGGAATCGCTAAGAGACTATGTCCCACGTTTCAACCAAGAAGTGATGCAATTAGATGAGACATATGAGAAAGTAGTACTCAGTGCCTTCATGGGTGGGTTATTACCCACAAAGTTCTTATTCTCACTTTCTAAATCTCCTCCGAACAATATAGCCGAGCAAATGTTGCTTGCCCAAAAGCATATGAATGCCGAGGATGCAATGATAGCTAGGAGAGATTAGGGAAATGAGCTTTGCGAACTATCAAAAAGGAAAAGGGAAGAGCGATCAAAAGGAGTCGATGGTGCGACAAGACTGAGGGATGACACCGACCGACTAGTGCACCCGAGAGAAGCACGTGCACAGGCCTGGAGATCGCAAGTATATACCACGCTCAATTCCTCGCTCGAACAAGTATTCATGTACGTATAAGATGATCCCTCATTGAAGTGGCCTGAGAAGCTCAAGAGTCCTCTGGAGAAACGATCCTAGAAGAAATATTGCCATTTCCATCGCGATCATGGCCATAATACAAAAGAATGTATAGATTTAAGGGATTAGATAAAAGTGCTCATTAGGCGAGGCAGACTTAGGAGCTTCATAGCTGGTTGACGTCAAACGACATCAGGAGTGGTGGAGTCCCCGAGCCACAAGATTATTAAGCCTGAGCCACTTCGGGAAATAAAAGTCATTGCTGGAGGATCTATGGGAGGTAACAATTCAACGTCAGCTCGAAGGGCGCATGCACGAGCCATTAAGTCCTCTAGAAGCGAGGTATACACAACTAAGAGATCCCAAAAGTGTCCTCGGATTTGTCAGGAGGATATCACATTTATGGAAGAAGACTCCCAAGGGGTTCACCACCCCCATGATGATGCCCTGGTGGTCACGCTGGTCATAGCTAACCACTGAACCAGAAGAATACTTGTTGACAACGGTAGCTCTGCAGACATCCTATACTTGTTTACCTTTGAATAGATGGGGATCGGAAGAGATAAACTCCAACCAACCATGTCACCCCTAGTAGGGTTCACAGCGGACAAGCTATACCCAGTGGGGGTCATCACATTATCGGTGAAGGCTGGGGAGAGCCCTCGCCAGATAACTAATGTAGTCGACTTCTTGATTGTTGACTACCCCTCAGCATATAACGCCATCCTCAGTAGGCCCACGCTCAACAAGATGAAAGCTGTCACTTCCACTTATCACCTGTTAATACGTTTCCCGATTGAGGAAGGGGTCAGGGAGGTCAGGGGTGATCAGGCAGCAACCCGAGAGTGTTATGTGGCATCATTAAAGGGCAAAGAACCGAAGGAAGCTTTGGTTGTCGAGGACATGAAAAATAGAGATGATGTTCAAGAAAAGCAGACGGTACCTCTAGAAGACCTAGAGGAACTCAACATCGACCCTAGCCAGCCGGAACTGGTCATACATGTTGGGAATGTACTCTCGAAAGAATGTAAGCTACGTTTGAAAGAACTGCTGACAGACTACCAAGATGCCTTTGCCTGGACACACGCAGATATGCTAAGGATCGACCCGAGAGTGATCACTCATAGGCTAAGTGTCAACCCTTCATCTAGACCAGTTAAGCAGAGAAAAGGACATTTACCGCAGACAGAAATCGAGCTATAATAGAGGAGGTGAACAAACTTTTAAAAGAAAAATTCATACGGGAGGTCTTCTACCCAGATTGGATTGCCAATGTAGTGATGGTCAAGAAGATCAGCGAGAAATGGAGGACGTATGTGTATTTCACTGACTTAAACAAGGTCTGCCTAAAGGATAGTTTTCCACTACCAAGGATAGATGCACTTGTCGACTCCACCTCCGGGCACGCTTTGCTTAGCTTCCTGGATGCATTCTCTAGTTACAACCAAATACGGATGGAAATGGAGGATCAAGAAAAGGCGTCATTCATCACCGACCGAGGCACGTATTGTTACAAGGTCATGCCATTCGGTCTAAAAAATGCTGGGGCAACCTACCAAAGGTTGGTAAGTAAGGTATATGAAGCTCAGATTGGAACGAATGTCGAAGTCTATGTAGATGATCTGTTGGTAAAAAGTATGGAAGCTGGAAGCCACATTGATGACTTAGAAGAGATGCTTTGTACATTGAGGAAGTACCAAATGAAACTCAACCCAACAAAATGCGCCTTCAGAGTGTCGGTTGATAAATTTTTGGGTTTCATGGTCTCTCATAGGAGAATTGAGGCCAACCCTAAAAAAGTTGAGACAATCCTAAATATGAAGTCCCCAGGAACTACAAAAGATGTACAGCAACTTACAAGAAGAGTTACAGCCCTCAGCCATTTCATTTAAAGGCTGACAAATAAATGTTTTCCCTTCTTTCGGCTCTTAAAGAAGGGGTTTAAATGGACTGAAGAATCCGAACAGTCATTTTAACAACTCAAGCAACATCTGGCATGTATACCAACCCTCGATCGAACAATGCAAGGAGAGGACCTGTACCTATACCTAACTGTATTTGAGGTTGCAGTTAGCTTAGTTCTGGTCAGAGATGAACATGATCAGATCCCCGTGTACTATGTTAGCAAAACCCTGCATGGAGCGGAACTAAAATATCCACCCCTGGAGAAACTGGCTCTCGCCCTCGTGGTCACAGATAGAAGGCTTAGGCCGTATTTCCAAGCCCACTCGGTTATTGTATTGACCAACCAACCTCTAAGAGCAGTACAGCAGAAGCCATAAGTGTCAGGCAAAATGGTGAAGTAAGCAATAGAGTTGGGTGAGCATGACATCAGTTATCGACCAAAAATCGCTATCAAAGGGTAAGTCTTAGTAGATTTCCTGGCAGAGATAACTCCAACCGAGGTAATAGACTACGAAGCTGAGTGGACTCTACATGTGGATGACTCGTCTACTGCCTCGTCTAGTGGTGCAAGACTCCTACTGACCATGCCCGAAGGGTTGAAAATCGAATACGCAATCCGGTTGGGATTCAATGCAATGAATAATGAAGCAGAATATAAAGCGTTGATAGCCGGTCTGAGTTTGGCAAAAAAAGCAGGATCTAGGCATGTAACTGCCTACACCGACTCAAAACTAGTCGAGGGGCAGGTAACCGATGAATACGAGGCGAAAGAGGATTGCATGAAAAGTTATTTGACTAAAGTCATTGAGCTAATGTTGCACTTCGATGCGGTCGAGTCTGACACATACCCAGGAGCCAGAACGAATAGGCCAACAGGTTGGAACGACTGGCCTCGAACGACAAGTATGTTGTGAAGAATCAACTACTCGTAAGCCGTCCTGTTTAACCCAGTATGGAGGACGAATCAAACACCTCGATCTGTATGAACGGGCCTGACGATGACTGGAGATCACCTATCACTCAATTCCTCACAACGGAGAATCTACCGTCTGACCAAGTAGAAGCGGGAAAACTCAGACTCCAAGCCTCCTAATACACCTTGATTGGCAATATATTATACAAATGAAGCTTCACCTTGCCATTTTTGAGATGCCTATCGCCAATCGAGGCCAATTATGTTGTGAGAGAGGTACATGAAGGGATATGTGAAAATCATTCCGGGAGTCCAACACTCGTTCACAAGTTAGTCAGAGCCGGATATTATTGGCCCATGATGCAAACTGACTCAATGAACTTTGTTTGAAGGTGTGATAGCTATCAAAGGTTTGCCAACATCCCCAGACGACCCGCAGAGGAACTCACGCCCATAATGGGCCTATGGCCCTTCGCCCAGTGGGGCATAAACATTGTGGGACCTCTTCCTCAAGCCACAAGACAAAGGAAATTCCTAGTGGTTGCCGTGGACTATTTCATAAAATGGGTCGAGGTCGAGGCACTGGAAACAATAACGGAGCACAACATACATGACTTCGTCTAGAGGTCCATCATATGCCCAGTTCGGTATACCATAAGTTATCATCATTGACAATAGAAAACAGTTTGGCAACAAACATTTTGGTAAATTTTGCTCCCAACTGGTAATCAAGAACCAGTTTTCCTCCCCGGCTCACCCTCAAGAAAATGGTCAAGTAGAAGTCTCCAACAGGACCATACTAAAGATAATTAAAACCAGGCTAGAGGCATCAAAAGGGCAATGGGCTGAAGAACTACCAAGGGTCCTTTTGGCCTACAGGACTACCCCAAGGAGCCCGACAGGAGAGACCCCATATACTTTAGCTTTCGGTTATGAAGCAGTGGTCCCTGTATAGATAGGGATGGCAAGTTTGAGGATCCAGAAACCACAAACAGAATATGCAGAAAAAAAGTTGTGTCTGAGTTTGGACCTGATGGAGGAAAAGAGAAATGAAGCCTCACTCTAAATGGCCACCTATCAGCAGAGAATGATGAGATACCATAATGCCCACGTACGACCCAGGGGTTTCTAGGTAGGGGAGCTTATCCTTTGAAAGGTCGGCATGGCCACACAAGTACTTGGAGACGGCAAGTTGGGGTCTAATTGGGAGGGACCTTATAGAGTCATCTGGATCTCATGAAAAGGCACTTACCACCTAGAATCACTAGAGGGAAAACCTCTACCCTGACTCTAGAATGTTGAACACCTAAAAAGGCATTATCAATAGTTGTATGATTTCTATTCAAGATAATGAAATTTGCCTATTATTTTATATGACACAGTAGTCTATAATTGACGTCAAAAGGAGAGTCGTGAAAATGGATAAAGTCCAGTTAAACAACCCCTCGATCTACTGCATCGGTCTACAATTGATGTCCAGAGTGGAGTCGTAAAAATGGACAAAGTCCAGTAAGATAACCCCTCGATCTACTACATCGATCTTCAATTAACATCTCGAGTGGAGTCGTAAAAATGGACAAGGTCCAGTAAGACGATCCCTCGGTCTACTAGTACGATCTACAACTGACGTCCCGAGGGGAGTCATGAAAATGGACAAAGTCTAGTTAAACAATCCCTCGGTCTACTACATCGGTCTACAACTGACGTCCCGAGTGGAGTTGTAAAAATGGACAAAGCCCAGTAAGACGACCCCTAGGTCTACTACATCGGTCTACAATTAATGTCCCGAGTGGATTTGTAAAAATAGACAAAGCTCAGTAAGATGATCCTTCGATCTACTACTACGATCTATAACTGACGTCCCGAGGGGAGTCATGAAAATTGATAAAGTCTAGTTAAACAACCCCTCAGTCTACTACATCCGTCTACAACTAATGTCCCGTGTGGAGTCGTAAAAATGGACAAAGTCCAGTAACACGATCCCTTGGTTTACTACTACGATCTACAACTAACGTCCCAAGTGAAGTCGTAAAAATGGACAAAGTCCAGTAAGACGATCCCTCGGTCTACTACTATGATCTACAACTGACGTCCCAAGGGGAGTCATGAAAATGGACAGTGCAGTTTAACAACCCCTTGGTCTACTATAACGATCTACAACTAAGGTCTAGAGTAAAGTTGTAAAAATGGACAAACTCCAGCAAAACGACCTCTCAGCCTACAGCTATGGTCCTGAGAAGATTCGTGGAAAAGGACCGAACTTGGTCAAACTACCCCATGATCTGCTATAACGATCAACAACTAAGGTGCCCACCATGGGGGCCCAATAAAAGTAATCGCCCACCCACCGAATATCTCACTAGGGTAACCAACAAACTAATTACTTAGCAGGATGAGCAATTTATCGGACGATAGAATATCAAGAAGAAAAGAAAGAAAGTTTCATTTTGAGACTGACAAAAAAAAAGAAGAGAAAATAAACCAAAAATTAATGTAAAGGACCCTCGGTCCTTACACAAAAAAATAGGAGTAGGCCTTAAGAGGTCGCATCATCCTTTTCTTGTTCCACAACAGCCTCACTCGGCTTTTGCACAATAGACATCGACTCAGCGTCGGCCCTCAACATGGAAAGGTCAAGATCAGGGTGAATCCTTAGAGCCCGATGATGGAGAGTCTTGAAACCACTAATAAAATACTTCGTCGTCTCATTGTTGAAGGCCTCAGACTTTAAGTAAGCCGTAACTTCCTCGTTAGCAGCCTTTTCCTTCTCCACCTCTTGTTGGGACCTCATCTTGTCCAAAGACGCCCGTAAAATGGCAACACCAGCTCTCTCTCCCTTAGCCTTGTCTTGAGCCTCTTCCAATGCGGCCTCGATGCCTTTGAGCCTCCCTTCGGTCTCAGCCAGCTTGTCCCTCAGTGTCGTCCGCTCAGACTCTACCTCAGACAAATTTTTCTTAAGGTCTCTAGCATAACTGTCGGTGGCGAGTTGACGATTGGCAAGAGTCGTCACTTTTGTCAACACCTACAATAAGGATGTTCATTAAGGCAAGACAGAGTGACTAGGTTGGTAAAAGAAAAAGGATAGGAATTTTACCCTCCCAACTTCAAAGAGGGTGCTTCTGGCCAGAACATCCGTCCTGTTAGGGCACAGGCTCTTCAAGTCTTGTTTAGAGATGACCGACCGTAAATGACCAATAGCCTCAATCTCTTCAGCCAGCAAAGAGGGAGTAGCCCTCTCCTACCCCTTAGACGAGCCCCCCGCATTGTACGAGAGAAGATCTTCAATACACTCCTTGAAGGAAGGAACATAATCCAAAACCGACTCTAAGTCAATGATGGAAACAGAAGGTAGCCTGACCAACATGGGGGCCAACGGAGGGGTTGGCCCTGAAGGGCCTTTCTCCATCGAACAGTGTTGGGAAAACCTTGGTTTCTTCTGAGAGCTGTCAAGGGTGAACTTAGCAGCAACTCTCTTTAAGGAAGAGTTCAAGGATACGGCCGACATATCTGCAAGAGAAGACAAATGATTTTAAAAAAAGGGGGTGTGACCATGGAAATCTATAAGAATGGGAGACGAACCAGACGCTCAACCAACAGAAGGATCTGAGGGTCCGGATGAAGGGATCTCCAGACCAAATAAATAAACGGAGAGGGACTCAGGAGTTACTAACAATGAGTATTCTCAAACTGAGTGCGTGAAGGCACGGTCCAGCCTCACAAGTTGGTCCTCAGATAGTAGACGCTCGACCAATGCTACAAAATAAAGAGTATTAGACTAATCGAATAGAAAATAACTGAAAAGCTAAGACTGGGAATCACCTTCTGGACGAGGCTCCCCCCATATTTTTGGAACTGTATGGACTCGATTAGTGGGCGAATCCTAAAAGAAAGACTCGAAACCATCCCCAGACATAAAAAAGAACTTCTTTCAGCCCCTATTCGACAAGGGAAGGCCCGTGATCAGAGTTCGCTCGGGTACCCGAGAAGTGAAGTACCACCAGCCCGAATGCATCTCACTACCTTATAGTAGTAAAGAAACTCTGGTATGGTAAGCTGATCCTGACCGCCACTACACGTGGGCCACAGAACAATGCAGGCGATCAGGATCCCCCACCTGTTGGGCATTATTTGACCCATAGACAGACGAAGATGGGTAAGGAGTTGGAGAATGAACAATGGGATGGGGAAGCATAGACCTGCTTCGAGGGTCTGCTCAAAAATGGAAACCTCATTGGGACGGCAAGTAGAAGCCCACTCATCAAAAGCAGGAACCCTCATATTGACCTACACCGGGATCTGATAAATATGACACAAATCCCCTAGTCAAAGCCCTGACAGAGTAGAAAGGATGTCCTCGGTAGCATAGGGCACATTGGCAAAACGCCCAATCCTGACAGCTAATGAAGTCTGAGCCGAGTCAGGAGAATCAGGTCTAATGAGGTTCCTATCAAGAGCCATAATGGCCCAGATCAGAAGAATTGTCCACCCGACCGAGGGCTTATATAACATCCACTAAAGAACCTAGTACCCCCCAAAGCTGACCAAAAATAAAACCCAAAAAGGAAGAGTTGAATTCTTAGGTGCTTAGATCCAGGAAGCCTTGTTGGACATTCCTTACACCTGTTCGGACTAATGGACAAAAGGAATGGGGGGGTAAATGATGGTGGAAAATACAAACCCGAGCCAACTGAGCCAATTTATCTGACGAACCGTCCGGGTCCTCTTGTTCCTACCTTTTCTCGAGTGACTCAACGTAGAAACAAGCTGATGACCGACCCCGGTGCCAAGCGACTCAACATAGAAACAGGCTGACGACCAGCCCTGGTGCCGAGCAACTCAGTAGATAAACAAGGTAGTGACCGATCCTTACTACTAACCGACTGATCCCTAAACATGAATGACCGGGAATGATTGCCTACCACCTCCTATATAGTAGACAAGTGATAACAGCCGAGCCGATCACATATAAGACAAAAACGGTTACAATGTATAGAAGGCCACAAAATAGTGACCAATTCGATATCGACACGTGTACCACTCCTTCACTTTTACATAACTAACTCGAAGAATATCCTTGAGGGGGAGGGGACCCGTATATATACCAGAGAACTCCCCAATGGGAGGTAAGTACAAGAGCTTCCTAAAAAGAGGACTTCTAGGGAGATATACCTCTAACTTGGGCATCGGAGGGGTGTGGACCGGCGCCACACCGATGTCATCTGTTGCTTGTGCACAGGTGAGAAGGAAGCGGTAAATCACAGATCGAGGGCTGCCAGAGGACCATCTTGGTGATCCAAATTCCAGCATCATCACCAAATATAAGGTACCAATAAATATATATGAGTAAGAGCTGACTTTTCCAAGCAATGTCAGGTCAAAAGTTTGGTCATATTTTTCATGATAAAAATTCTCTGTTCATATTTCAAACAATGATCTAATAAAGAAACTTATAACATTGCAAGTACTAGAAGGCAGATAACTATGACTAATGAACCACATTGAATGACCTGTTCAGCTATGGAATCTAAAGAGAAATACGCATACGAAGAGAACTGGATTAGGTAGTGCCATAATGGTAGTCCATAACCATTATGAATTTTGGTAAGGCTAAAGAAAAAAGATTGATCATTCCAAATGAAACTCAAACTATGCCTCAGGCCATTTTTATAAACTTTATGAATAATATATTCAGCCCTTTTTTCTAATAGGCAGGTGTTGACCGTTTTTGTAGTCTCCTCAGCCTTGCACACAACATAGTTCTCCAGTTCTTGCACATTCTGGTGACACTTACATTGAATCATGAAATGTGTGACGCTACAAAAGGTAATGTTCTCAACTCAGATATCTAATGTTAATAAGCATATTGGAAAGACTATTATTTATGTAATATTAATGAGACATCTTTTTCAATAAAAATTTTCTATATATCATATATAGAATATTTTATCAGATTATATTTATTTCAAATTATTGAACTGATTGCATATAAATCAGAAGATTAACATGCATTATCACACCC
The DNA here is from genome assembly GCA_025762735.1 of Platanus orientalis. NCBI lineage: Eukaryota > Viridiplantae > Streptophyta > Magnoliopsida > Proteales > Platanaceae > Platanus > Platanus orientalis. Next base: position 11,133 of record JAOXJP010213446.1, read on the forward strand.
ACCTGAGCCGAGATTGTATATATGATGTGTCATGACATTGAACACACTTGATCCTGAAACCTAAAGAAGCTTAGCATACCACTCCTAATCATAGAATCCTCCCTGTGCTAAAAGCAATGGTTTTGAGTGGGAGTTCTTGTATATCTCATTGATGATAGCTTTAAGGTTGATTAAGTCTTTCAGACTGCAAAGGCTCTATCTATTCCATCAATCCCTGAGATAAAAGGTTCTGATTCATAGTTTTGCACAGGGTCCACAGCCAGGATCTGCAGCCTGGCTATAGACCCAGGTTTTGCATCATGTCTTCTTCCAAGGTTTAGCGTTGCTACTGCACTAAAATATGGTGGGGGTTGTTCTGCAATAACGATTCATCATTATTTTACTTATTTAAAATAAATAAATAAATAATGAGGGGTGCATCTCAAAGTCTCGATGCTTGACACTAAACACTTGCTAAGTTGATTGGCAATTGCTCGGGTCAAGACGGTTGAAGGTCCAATCAAGTCTCGAGTTCTCCAAGTCTAAGGTTTAACTATGAAAGGTAAAAATACAAGCTTGTTATCAACATTTATATTCACAAAATCATACACAAACACTTAGACAGGGTTGGGCATCATCTATTTCTTATATAGTTAAGCTCTATATTCTGAAAGAGTCAACACCTGATCATAGAGGTCTTTAATATTCATCAAATCAAGGTCAC
>JAOXJP010213457.1:0-11835 GCA_025762735.1 Platanus orientalis
TGATTGTAGATTTAGTTATTTACTTCTATTAGTATTATCTATTAGCATATTATTTTTATTTCATATCCTAGTATGAATATATATATACTTCATGTTCGCTTCCACAATCACTTCCTAATCGTTTCTTGATTGCTTCCCCAATTGTTTCTTAATTGATTATCGCTTCTCAATTCCTAATGCTTTCGCCTCGCTTCCCACTTCTCGCTTTCACATCGCTTCCCACTTCTCGCTTTCGCATTGCTTCCCGCTTTCGCTTCTCGCTCTGGTAACTATGCTTCAAACCAATAGCTTATTTGTGTAACAGTGGTGATGTGAAAAGAGCAGCAAGAGGGTAATTAATGTATAAGAATCAGAAGGAGAAAACAGTGAATAAAGAAGAAGAAACAAGAAGGATAAGAGGGTATATTAGAGTAATAAGAATAGGAAGAAGCAGAAGAAGAAGATGTTAGAAGAAGGGAGAAGGAAGAAACTAGGAATAGAGCCCTAGGGAGAGCCACACGGCTACACCATGGGCAAGGGGGGGATAGAATGGGATAAACCCAACAAACCAAACTTCAAATTCAACAAGTCATCTTTAATGAAGTACAAGTCATGTAAGGTTCCTCTTTATAGGCTTACAACTTCAAAAATTTACATACTACCTAATTTAGGAACTTCTAAAACTCCTAAACTTGAGATCAAAGACTATCTAAAAACAAAGACTTCTAAAAATCAACTTTCCTAAAATTTAATACTAAAACTTAGAACTCCTAGGGGCTGTCGACCAGCACCTCATGGGCCCCACCTTGTTGACTTTGAGACCCCCAAATAAAGATAAATAAGCTAGCTGTCGACCACCCTTGAAAGTACTATTCTACCCTTGGCTTTCAACCTTACAAAATTACCCTTATGACTAAAATCCCAAAAAATCCAAGGAACTATTGGCCTTAATACATGACCACTTAGCCCCTAAAAGACCCTAATTAACCCACACATGATACAAGACTTGAATCTTGCTCTCTTTTGTGTAGTGGCACATTCAAGAGCCTCTTCATAATGTCTGCATTAGATATCCTAGTCAAATAAAAATATCATATGATTCAACCAATTCACTAATTTCATTCTTTATATAGTGACAAAAAATATAAATACTATAATATCCTAGCATATATATAGGTTCTTACAAATCCAAATGTTTATCCTTCCCTCCTAAAAATCCAATTGAAGGACTATGAATGTTTGTATATTGGGGGTATTTTGGTCATACCATATAGTGTTGGTATACCATGCTTGGGATGCATAAGAATCAAATACATATATAAAGTAATGTATGTTGAGAATGACTCTCTCTAACATTTGATTCTCTCCTTCTTCCTCTTCTCTTCCTATTCTCTTTCTTCTCTTCTCCATACAACCATCGCAGAATCACCAGGAACTACAAAGTCAAGCTAGTATCAAAGCAAAGATCGAAGGAGTTGGATTCCCATAACTGCTGATGTCAGCAACCGTACGGCTCGCATAGTGGAGGTAGGGTTTCAATACGTTTTGGAAGATCTCTATTTTAGATACTTTTTAGAGATCATCCTATGAGCAGATAAGAAGATTTGGGATTTTTAAATGATTTTTCAGTGAATAATACCGAAAAAATTCACGATTTGTAATTTCAGATTTAGGAAAATTTCGGGCATGTTTTTTGCTGATTGTTTGGCTCGATATGGGTCATTTTTATTGTAGAACTCTAACAAAACAAATTCCACAAAGTTTGGATTGGATTTAGAGTAGCTATGATGATTCTTGTGGACCTTATCTATTGCCTCCTTTGACATTTGGTTGTGCTTGTTTTTTTTTAGACTTTGTGTTGATCACGAGTGGTGTGGCTACCCCCTTGCAGGTCGTGGGTGCTTGGGTGATCCCTTAAAACCTAAAGAGTGTGAAATCGTGGGGGCCTGTGAGTCCAACAGGTCTAGATCATGAGGCCTTCTGCATAGGCACTACCGTGAAAACTCAAGGGATGTTAAGAGAGTAAGATCTTTGTGTAGCCACTGTCGAGATAATGTACTGAGAATAGGAACCTACTTGTAAATTGCGAACAAAAAAAAAAAATGTTGGACGAAGTAAACAAGTCTAATCAAGCTGTGGGTGACACTAGCTAAGACGATTGTAGTAAAGATGAAGTGATGACATTTCAGATGTCTGGAGATTCATCTCAAACTCATATTACAACAGTGAAATTTGATGGTAGCAACTATCTCACTTGGTGTAAGTCTATACTGATCTACATTCAAGGAAAAGACAAGGAGGAATACCTAACAAGTGAGATGGAGGTACCTCCACGTACAAATCCTCATTTTAGGAAGTAGAAGATTGAGAATACAACTGTGATGGGTTGGTTGATGAACTCAATGAAACCAGATATAAGTGATCACTTCTTGTTTCTGGAAACAGCACATCAGATATGAGATGCTTTGGCAAAATCATACTCTGGGATGGGTCACACTGCAAAAATATATGCACTCAGGCAAAGGATTGCTCAATTTAAGCAGGGAGATCAACCACTTGCCATTTACTATTCTTCCTTAAGGAAGATGTGGGATGAATTGGAACACTATACTACTTATTGTCCTGCATGTATGAAGGACACAATTGAATACAAGAAGCATGTTGAGAGGCATACAAATATTTGAGTTTCTCGTTGGTTTGAATTCAGAGTATGAACAACTGCGGGTCCTTATTCTCGGAAAGGATCCTTCACCTTCATTAAATGAAGTATATGTCCATATTCATAGAGAAGAAGGGCATCGTGGAGTGATGAATTTGTCTTCTTCCTTTAAGAAATCAACATTGGTCTCTACATCAACTACAGGTGGTCGTGGTGGAAATACAAGTCGAGGTCGTGATGGAAGATTTGGTTGACTCTGATGATAGGCACTACCTCAAGTGTGACCATTGTGGTTGGTCTAGGCATACAAAGGACCAGTGTTGGGACCTCCATGGGCGACCCTAAGATCTATCTCCACGTTCCTTCCAGTGAGGTGGGTGTAGTAGTGGTAGAGGAGGAGGTCGTTTTGGGAATAACTGACCCCATGCTCATTCTGCAACTTCCACATCCACTTCTATGACACCTACAACTCTAGGTTTTGTGCACTCTAGGGGCTTGTCTAAAGATGAGATTAAGGCCTTTAAATGTTTTGTTTCACAACTTGAGCATCCTTCCAATGCCCCTACATTATCCTTTGCATATTCAAGTACATCTACATCCGCTTTGTATAAATCTATCTCTAGCCCTCAAGGCTCCTGGATTATAGATTCAGGGGCTTCCCACCATATGACTGGTATGTCGTCCCTCTTCGCATCCTATAGTGTTTGTTCTAGTAAGGACAAGGTCCGAATTGCAAATGGTTCTCTTGCTTCTATAGCAGGACAGGAGAATATTTTTGTCACCCTTGATCTAAATTTGTCATTTGTATTGCATGTTTCTAATTTCACTCTTAATTTATTGTCTATCAGTCATATTACAAAAATCTTAACTGTTGTGTAATGTTTTTTCCATCCCATTGTGTGATTTAGGACATGGTGACAAAGAAGACAATTGGTGTGGGGCATGAGAAGAATGGTTTATATGTCTTGGAGTCTAGTTTTCCAATAGCTACGTCAGCAATAAAGAGGGATTTCACTGCTTGCAGATTAGATGAGTTATTCACTTGGCATCGTGGCCTGGGTCATTTATCTTTTTCTTTATTGAGGGAAATGTTCCCTCAGTTTTCTTCCTCTAATTCTACTTTCTTTTGTGAGCCATGTAAATTAGCCAAACATTGTAGAGATATTTACCCCATTAGCAATAACAATAAAAGTTCTATTCATTTTTCACTTGTGCAGCCTGATGTTTAGGGGCCTTCCCTTACCAATTCTTTATCTGGCTATCGATATTTTGTGACATTTGTGGATGATTGTTCTCGTGCCAGTTGGGTTTATCTATTAAAAAAAGAAGTAACGTATGTGCTGCATTTAAATCTTTTCATAGTATGGTCATTACCCAATTTAACACTAAACTCCAAGTTCTAAGAATACCTCTCTTATGAGTTTTCATTCTTTCTTGATACTTCCGGTATTATTCACCAGACTACTTGTCCGGGGACTCCTAAGCAAAATTGGGTAGCCGAAAGAAAAAATCGACACCTGCTGGAGGTTGCTCAGGCCATCATTTTACAATGAATGTACCAAAAACCTTTTGATTAGAAGCCATTAAGAGTAAGACAGCAGCTTACCTCATCAACAGGATACCTTCACATGTTCTTTCTCACAAATCACCTTTTGAAGTTCTATCTCTTCATTCGTCCCAATTCTCCCTACCACCCAAGACTTTTGGCATTATTTGTGACGTTCATGTGCCCAAATCTGATCGTACCAAATTGGACCCCAAGGCACTCAAATGTGTCTTTTTGGGTCATGGTGTGAATTAGAAAGGGTACAAGTGTTTTCATCCCTCTCCTCATCGTTATTTTGTGTCTCAGGATGTGACATTTTTTTGAGTCTATTCCTTTTTTTCTCCCCTCCCAGGACCTCCTTTCACGGGGAGCAAAGTGTTGATAATGGAGAGTTGCTCAGTCTTACTCCTCTTCCAATTCATATTCTTGTTCCAGTTCCATCTTATCAGTTTGATAGCAGAAGCAATGATTGTAGCAAGGGGGAGTGCAAACTACAAGTGTATACACAAAAGAAGAAACAAGGAGAACCAGAGAGTGCTCATGACCATGACTTCAATTCTCATGACCCACTCCAAGAGTCAACTTCTAAGCCAGTCCAGAGGCCACATAATGTTCATCTACCCATCCTTCCTCCAATTGACCTTGATGTGCACATCACTCATAGAAAGGGTGTGAGGACTTGCACTCAACATCCTATATCAAACTTTATCTCATATCATTCATTATCCACCTACTTTCGTTGTTTTTCTATGGCTTTGTCTTCTATTTTTATTCTTCGTAGTGTACCTAAAGCACTTGCACAACGAGAATGGAAGGATACAATGGTTGAGAAAATGAAGGCATTGGAAAAAAATAGAACATGGGAATTAGTTGATCTTCCCAGTGGCAAGAAATTAGTTGGCTGCAAGTGGGTCTTCACAATCATGTACAAATCAGATGGATCTGTAGAACAGTATAAGGCATGACTGGTAGCTAAAGGATATACTTAGACATTTGGTATTTACTATCAAGAAACATTTTCCCCGGTAGCCAAGATGTACTCCGTTAGAGTCCTTATCTCTATTGTAGCAAATCAGAACTGACCACTCTTACAATTTGATGTGAAGAATGTCTTTCTACATGAAGACCTTAAGGAAGAACTATATATGGCAACACCACCCGGCTTTTGTATGCCAAATGCTAAGACAAAAGTTTGCAAATTAAAGAAAGCTTTGTATGAACCGAAGCAATCTCCCAGTGCATGGTTTGAAAAACTTCGATCAGCTATGTCGCGATTTGGGTACAAACAAGCCCAAGCAAAACAATGACAGCTTTGATAGTGTATGTGGATGACATTGTAGTCACTAGAAATGATGAAGTTGAAGTGAAAAGGTGGAAAGACAGCTTGGCAATGGAGTTTGAGATTAAAGTTATTAAAAATTTGAAATACTTTCTTGGGATTGAGGTTGCCAAAGCAAAACAAGGCATCTTTCTTTCTCAAAAAAAGTATGTGTTAACTTGTTGAAAGAATCAGGCATAGAAGGGTGCAAACCGTGTGCTACATCCATTGAGGTGAACCACAGACTGAAGGATGATGATAGTGAGAGACTTATTGATGCTGGAAAATTTCAAAGACTGGTGGGGTGTCTCATCTACTTGCCCCTCACTCGTTCAGACATCACATATGCGGTTAGTGTCATCAGCCAATTTATGTATGCACCAACTCAAGATCACATGGAAGCTGCTTACAAGATTCTCAGATACTTGAAGGGTTGTTCGGGAAAGGGTCTCTTGTATAAGAGACACAGTCACCATAGGATCGAGGTTTACATTGATGTTGACTAGGCTGGATCCCTAACAGACCAGAGGTCTACATCGGGTTTTTGTTCATTTGTCAGGGGCAATCTAGTTACTTGGCGAAGTAAGAAACAAAATGTGGTAGCCTTATCAAGTGCCGAGGAGGAGTTTAGATCCATGGCCCATGGAATTTGTGAATTACTCTAGTTGAAGTTGTTACTTTCTGAAGTCGGATTTCCAATAAAGGGCCCTATGAATCTTTATTGTGACAACAAAGCAGCAATAAGCATTGCACATGATCTGGTGCAACATGATAGAACTAAATATGTGGAAGTTGATCGGCACTTTATCAAAGACCATCTCAAGAAAGACAACATATGTACTCCTTTTGTTTAGACTCATGATCAACTAGCCAATATTTTCATTAAAGGTCTTGGTGGAACACAGTTCATGTATTTACTGAGCAAGTTAGGAATGTTAGATATCTATTCTCCAGCTTGAGGGGGAAGTGAAGGAACATGAATGTTTATAAGTTGGGGGTATTTTGGTCATACCATATAAGGTTAGTATACCATACTTGGGATGTATAAGAATCAAATACATATATAAAGTAACGTATGTAAAGAATGACTCTCTCTAACATACGATTATCTCCTTCTTCCTCTACTCTTCCTATTCTCTTTCTTCTCTTCTATGTACAACCATCACAGAATCACAAGGAACTACAAAGCCAAGTCCAATGAAATCAAATACAAAAATTCTCATGGTGTTCAACAATTCTAAGTCAAGTACTCGTCCAAAAATAAATGAATAAAACCAATCTAGGTTAAGTCACAAGGGTAAGTACCTTAGAAGCAACACTAAAAAGATTTTAAACTTTCATTCACAAATATTTACATCTACCATCCAAGATAAATCTCTAGAAATCTCTTCTTGAATATGGGGAAAAGAAGGGGACAAATTGCATCTTGATTGAAAAAGATTGGTAGAAAACTGGCTAGTCAATTGGCTTATCTACAAGCATAGATCATCTCAACCTCTTCATTGGAGGCCAACAAAACTCTGGTATTGATCTCAATTCCTCTAGCCCTCCAAAATCCACCTAATGGATATTGTTGGCCTGGATTGGCATGGATTGGCATTAAGGAAATCTGAGAATATTGTTAATCTTTTGGCTCCATGACTTATAAGAAAAATAGACACCAAAATAATAGCATTGGGTAAAGTTTCATCAAATCTGAACAAGTGTAAAGTGATCTAGTGAGCATGGTATCAAATGTCTCAAAATGTCTTATATGTCTCCCGGCATATGTCCATATCTACAAGGACCAACACAACATATTTCTATACTGACACAAAACATTAAGTACATTATAAAAATTCATTTTTCGGTTGACATGATGTATGATATTGACGTGTTGAGTGAATGTTCCCCTTTCACAATGTATTATTGCCTAAAGCCGACATTGTGTTGTTATAATAAAAAATTCTATGAAAAACGATAAATTCTAAAGAAAGTAAAAGGAGGGAGAGGAAGAAGGAGAAAAGAAAAAAAAAATGAAGAGAATCTACTTGTTCCCTTATGTTTATACGGTTAGATTATAATATGTTTGTCAACCATTATGTCTGCGTGTGTACTTTAAAGAATATTAAAATACAAGTGTACTAAAATAAGCTATCATTCTTAATGAATCTATTTGTTCCGTTCCTTTGTGCATATGTAGTTAAATTAAAATATGCCTTATAAGTTTCCACGATTTTTACAACATTTCTTTTCGATATTTCTGACATTTCCGATATTTGTCTTATTTTGGCCTGACCAACATTTCCACTGACACTGACATTTTGAACCTTGCCAGTGAGTTAATCAATTTGGAGTTTTAAGTTCCTAATTTTTCTGTTTTATTTTATTTTCATGAGTCATATGAAGTTTTGAGACATTGTTGGTCCCAAGCCCAGATAAAGGAGGACGGTTGGCATCTGGTTGAGAACCAGCTATAAAAACCCACTCAAACCATTTAAACATGAATCCATATGAAGCCTTAAGATATTGCTATTTTGGTGCCCTTTGATCCTATTTTAAAAGTTCAAAAGTCTAAGTAGAATTGTAGTTGACATGGCATTGGAGGGTGTTGGGGGCCGGGGGGGGGGGGGGGGGAGGTAGCTAAATTTGTGTAATTATATACGAGGCTGTGAATAGTGAAATGAATAATAACACAAAAATAGTATTTCCTTAATAACAAGTTGCACTTTGTTCTGCCCTAGTGTGGTAAGGCCAGACTTTTGCCCTTATTTTCTCCTTCTATTCAATTGATTATCCTCCTTTCTCTCTTACATCCCTTCTAGCTGGTTGTGGCTTCTACAGTCTTTATTTCCAGACTCAAGTCCACCTAACTGTGACGCAGACAACAACTGGCAAGCAAAAGAAAAAGAGGATGTGTTATTCGTGATAGGCTATAAAGCCCGGATCTGATCAAATTCAGTCCATTTGGTATGCAATCTGGGCTGCAATATCCAGTTTGGGATGGCATTTTGGCCCTATCTAAGATCACATACAATTCTCACCTCATGATATTGTGAAGTGGGGCTTAGTCACTAATACACACATGTTGAAATATGAGGGTGAATTGGTATTTTTAATTATAAATATAAAACAAGGTCCTCCTTGTTCTCTCTATCCCTCTTTCTCAATCACGTCATCTCATATAACCAAACGATCAACGCAATCTGACAGGATTTCAAGATTACAATCTCGAGATCAGATCATATTGCAATTTTAAGATTATGAGATCGCATGCCCAAAAACCCTAAAAACCCACATTTCATGAGTCTTAATCCCAGCACTTTACTTAAGCCTAACGTTTTCATGTCAAAACTTGCCCAAACTCGTTGAGTTCGGTATCATTAGAAAGGTTATTCAAACACCCAAAAAAAAGAGAGAGGTTATTCAATTACCTATGAAGTTACAGCCATTTTTGGTGGCTTATTTGCCTCCTACAAATGACCTTAGTAGCATAAGACAGATTTCCAAATTCACAAAAATACTTAATACATGTATTTCATTATACCTATGATCATTACTTGCATACATTTACATTGTATGCATATTGTTTACAATTAAAGTTTTCTGCAACAACACTACGACCCTGTAATCATGTTTAACATAAAGGCGCACTTAACTTTCTGGTAGACATACCTATCGAGAGCCATATTTCTTGTTTGACCAGATCCTAGGCAAAGAACAACAAGCCATTTGTCAACAACTTTAGTTCCCCTTTGAAAGATGTTCACATCTATTGTGTGCAACTTAATGGCAGCATTTGAGCTACTAAATAGCCTTGATATCTGAAACTTTCTCCACTTCTTTTCTGAAAAAGGATTCCGAATAACAGCAGATGATGGATCAACAAAGATTGAGTAATCCTGACATGGTTGTAAATTTCCCTCCTCCCACGTTGAAAGTGACACCTGAAATATTTGTAAGATTATGAAAAAACATTGCAAATATAAAGAACTTACCACTATAGATAACAATGTCTTGTAGAAATTTCATAAAGAAGAAAAACATGTAACATAATACATCGTTGAAGGTGATTAAAAGTGATAAATATAACATATATTTTCAATTAGTGACAGTCAATGGCAATCACAGTGCTTGAAAAAATATGAGAGATGAAAGAATTCCATGTCATTTTTGTGAGCACTCAGTAGAATAATGCATAAATCTGATTGAATGAAGCTCCTATGAACATAATGTCGTGGAGAAAATGAAAAAAAAATGCAAAAAACCTCACATTTTGCATGCTCCAATCCAAATAGAAGAATCAATCTTGACTATTTCCATTCCCTGCAATCCACGTTGTCCAATAACTTCTATGGAATAAAATGCACCAAAGAAATCACATCCTAACACTGAGGTGAGAACTTCCACTATGATAGATTGAAGTTGGGAGTTAGTTCTCCTTGAAAGGATGCATGGTAAATTGTAATCTCTCAAGCTGCATAATAATCTGATTATGAATGTTCGGAATCTGAACCAATGAATATACATGCCTCCATGCATGCATCTTGAGTGTACTTACCAGTTTACATGCACAAAGCCCCTAGAAAACAAACTTCTGAGCCAAACCTTTACAAGGGCAATACTCTCAAGCAGAACTCCAATGGGAATGATGGCAATTACCACATCACTCCCTAACCTGCATCATCCCTACCAAGCAGGTCCACAATGGGAAGTAACTGTTGTAATGGGCCAAATTTACAAAGCACATACCATAAGAAATATGTAAATATTAAATATATGTCTCACATGCTAGTGAGGGTATTTTTTGTTTTGGGATCAGTTATGAATAAAACAGAGAGGATTGTACATGTGGGCCACTCTACACTTTTCCAAATTTCTTTTCTTTCTTGTCTTTCATTTCTCCTCTCTTCTTTTCTTCTTCTTCTACAAACTACTGGGGCTTAAATTTCTATTTGCTATCAGAGCAGTTCTTCAATCAAGAAAATCATCAAAAAGGGTTCCAGTTGATAGGAGGAGCACAAGATTGAAGTAGTTGCTGACGTCATCAGACCGTATGATTGATGTCAGCAGCCGTATGGATACCCTGTGGTGAGCTGTGTGAAAAACAAGACAGAGGAAGAGCACATATTTTTCTAGGATTTGTTATGATTGAGAGGTATGATAATTTTTCCCCCATCCATTTAAATCTAAAGAGAAAATCAGTTGTTCAAAAAATGGATGGGTGTGCTTCATGGACTGTTTTCTAATTAAAAAGATCAGTATATCTTAAGATCTTGGATATTTTTTGAAAGGTAAAAGTTGCTTCGCTGCAATTTGTTGAGTATTAAAGAGTTCACAGCAAAAAGTCTACCATATGTTTACTGTCCTTCCCTACTTTTGCTTTCTTTTGTGCTGTGCTGCCCTTGAACTATGAGATTGCGGTGAAGTTTGTGTTATCAAGGTCACTACCGATGTTTTGTGTAAAACATCAGGTATACACTTTGTTGAAAGTGTTTCTAAAGTGCTGGAAATTTTCAATTGGTTGTTTTTGTGTAAAACAGCACATAATTACTTGAAACAAAAAATAAAAAACACAAAGAAACAAAAACAAAAACAAAAAAAAAAACCAAAATTTGTAAGAAAGTCCACATAGTAGTCCTGGGTTTCCCTCATTTGTGGCTCATTGGTAAAGCCTAGCCTGCAAAATACAACTGTTAAGATCGATGGAAGCATTATCTCGAATGGTCTCAGCCTGCAAAAATGTTTATTCAAAGTTGAAGAAAGATCAGATATTACTAGGAAAATATCTTAGCCCAATACCTCTTTTCCAAGTTATGATATATGGGAATCAGAGAACCTAGCTGTAATGTCATGGTTGCTTCACTCTATTCAACCTCCGATATCCCGGAGTTTTTGGTCTATGCGGACAACAAAGAGATTTAGAATGCTACCCACAAACCTGTACACAGATCCGAAATATTGCTCGAAATTATCAACCACGACAGGAAATATCCCATTTCAAACAAGGGGATCAATCTTTGGTTGATTATCATGCTAGTTTTGTGGTAATACCAGATGTTTCAACCAGTGTGTACAGAAATCTGAAGATGCAGAGAAGTATGAAAGCCATAGTAGGAATAAGTGGATCTTTGAGTTCCCTGCAGGGCTGAGTTCAGAACTTGAGTTGTCTTGGGTACAGATTTTGATTTGCACAGCCATATCACAGGGTCCATTAGTGACAGTAACAATTTCTAGATATTGCCGCTCGAAATCAAGATATTGGGATTGGACTTCATCAATCGATTCATAACCTTTGGAGCACAACCAATATCTATTCGAACCCCCTTTACTTGCAGGAGTATATCTTGGATC
>JAOXJP010213468.1:0-11835 GCA_025762735.1 Platanus orientalis
GAATAGACCTGAACCATCAGTGATGGTATTTTGGTCAACGTTTTTTTTTCTTTTCGTAAAAAGGAATTGAAAATAACAACTTATCCGTTTTTTTAATGTCAATTCCGTTGATTTGGGCCTTCAATTATATATTCTAATTCCATGGAAATTTGACCTAAATCCATTTCTGTAATTTAAAAATCAACCCCAAATGACAAAAATGGATTTGGGTACCCAATTCCATTTCCACTCTCAATTCCCTAAATTCAAACACACTCTAATGGTCTATAAGTGTGATTTAGCCCCTATGCAAAAACCAATGGATTGGAATATTAAAAGATATAAATACTTTAGTTACTTATTACTACTTTTATTTTTTTTGGTTTCCAATAACCAAATATTCCAACAAATATTCAAATTATGTACATTTATAATTATTTTGTGTTTGGTCACCACTTGAAACTAAACCATTTCATTTTGGTTTTCTATATTACTTGAGTGCATATGAGTCCCAAAGAAAATGGATTGATTTCCATTCATCACCAACATTATATATATCAAGATGAACCAAGTTTTAGTTTATAAATCAAGGGGGGTCTAAATAAGTTCATTTTGAACCATCACCTTATGACTTCAAATGCCATCGCAATGTAATATGAAATGATTTCATTACCGGTGGAAACCAAACATGACCTTAATTATTTGACAGAAAAGATGTTCTGTCCAGGATTTGCTGTCTAGGACACCACGAGGCTTCAAATGGAATAAAATGAGTGGTGGGACTTTAATAAAAGGGGCTTCAAATTCTAAGTCCCGCCCATTTTATTCCATGTGAAACCCCATAGTGTCTTGGACACCAAATCCTGGACAAAACATCTGCCCTCATTATTTGAAATAGGAGTCAAAATTGGGAAAGGATCTGTTACACCCGAAACAATATGTTACCCCATGTTCCCACACCACAGGCTATCAGATAATTGTTTTTTGAATTCGATGACTCTTTTAAATATGGAGCAAATGTTTGTTTGAACCATAGTTACCATGCGAAAGTGAGAAGTGGGAAGCGAGACTCAATAAATCCTTGGGAAGCGAGAAACGAAAACCGAGTAAAAACATTAGGAGAATGGGTAAGAAGCGATTGGAAGCAAGCAAAGTGCAATTAAAAGTAACTTTAAACCATCATAAAAAATTGTTATGAAATGACTATTAAATAAAATCAAAATGATAGGTGAATAAGTGATTACAAATAGGTAATAAATAAGAAGAAGTCTACAACCAATAAGTACCTGTACTATAATTGATTACTAGTAAGAAATAAATAACAATAATTTATGATCAATAATTTCAACTACAATACAATAAAGTGAATAAACTTAATAAAGTAGTAAACAACCTAAAACTTATGCTATGTAAGTAACAAGGAATCATGACATATAGATCCATATGCAAACCACTTGTTATTAGTAAGGCCAACCAATTATAAGGATTCAAATAAGATGGTTTTTATACAAGGAATTTTATAGTTGGGATTCGTGTAGCTGACTCCAATTAGGGGGGATAAGGCTGTTGTTGTTGTAATAAAATAATATAAACAATAAATCAATACTAAATCATTTATTTCTAGAAAATCATTGCCAAGTTTCATAGATAATATTTTATTTGATACCAAAAACATATGATTTACATTAAATAAAATATAATTTTGTTTCTTAGATTGTTTCCCAATCGATTCTATAGATGCTCCTACTCGCTTTGTCTAAAAGGCTTCCACTTGCTTTCCCAATCACTTCTACTTGCTTTCCCAATCACTTCACCGTATTTCCCATGTTTGGGAAGCGCACTTCCTACTACTTGGAGAAGCGGTTTGGAATTAGCTTCCCAAACAAGATTCCTAAGAAGCGAGCTTCCCACCCTGTACCAAGCTTCCTTGCAACTATGCTTGAAACTACTAGAAACTTGACTTTCTAAAAACAAAAGCTTCCAAAATCAAGTCCATTTAGAGGATTTCGATTAGCACTCTAAGAGGGCCTCACTGTGACTCGTTGACTCGTTAAAATTACTAAAATACAATTGACAATAATGCCTTATTACAAAAATACCAAAAAACAAAAATTAAAATGCCACCTAGGTCTTAAACTCTATAAACTCATAAAATATTAAGTAAAACAGTAAAATAACTGTAAAAGACTCCATCTTGTATCCCAAAGATGTTCCTCGATGTGTCTTCTCATGTGGACCCCACCTATGCCATGTGTGGGTCCCACCTTGCCTCCAATGTCTGCAACAGTTCTCTCAGAATAAATGAATTAATTAAAGCTTCCTAATACATACCCATAAACATTTGCAACGTAAGAGGCCACTGTCCAAAACTGATTGTGACTATTTTCCAATTCAAATAGCTTGTCATACATACACATATGTTCATGCCACAGTTACAAGGGTCTCAGTGCTGGTCACTCAATGGTCCTCAGCTGGCTGATGTTTTATGACAAATAATTGACCTGATTGGATGTTTCTAAACCTCTGATTTATTGCTTAGACATTCAGAAAAAGAAAAATAAGAAAAAAGAAAGGTATGGTGAACTGGGCAGAGGATGGGTTGTAACTCTGCAGTTTATGACTGTCTGCTTTGGTTGATTCTGACTTTAGAATATCTCCCCATCTGATCTACAGAATGGTGGTTCTTGAGTTCCAACACCCAGCATGTGTGCCAAATGCATAACAAAGATAGGGAGGACTGCTTTTTCCTGACCACTTCCTGATGCAAGTATTTTGAATTTGTGCTTTGCTTTCTTCCAAAATATGCCTGTCCTGAAAGTTATGTTACCATGCCTTTGTGACAGGAAAATGGATGGGTCAACTGGCAAAGGAGGCAGTGGTGTGGATATGGTCTTAACAAACTATAAGCTTGGTAAAACTCTTGGCATTGGTTCATTTGGTAAGGTGAAAATTGCAGAGCATGTATTGACAGGGCACAAAGTTGCTATTAAAATCCTTAACCGTCGTAAGATAAAGAACCTGGAAATGGAAGAAAAAGGTATGAACCTTAACCTTCGATGACAATCTTAACAAACTTTACAATTAAGTTGTGGCATTATAGAAGTATAGATTCTTGAATTTTAACCAAAATTTCGCTTTTATTTTAATATGGACACTTAAAGTTAATTTCTTTAAATGGTTTTGACTATTGCAACACACTTTTTTGGACGACATATTCATTTTTTTCCCCTTTTGGTATGTGCTCTGTTATTCTATTATACATGGTGGTTCCCCATTTCCAAGAATTGGGCTGTGCCCTTCTGTGTTTGTATGCTTTCTGTGCCCAACTTTGTATTTGTTCTTTTGTTTTGGTGGGGGATTTCTTGTTCCCCTTAATGAAATTCTCAGATTATTAAAAAAAAAAGTACAACACTATTCGAGGCATTCTGGGATATAGTCTCTCCTTTGGTTGGCACTACACTGATGCTGAACATTTCCAGAATAAATTCAATCGTAAAAGAAGAGGAAGACCAAATAGAATAAATCATAAAACCTTAATCGTTAGAATGATATTTTTTGGAAACTTATATCTTTTTCACATAACCAACAAATGAATAAACATGAGAGGAATTATGGAAATCACATTCTATTAATCTATTGATTAAATACACCACATTCACTGTCTTATGCACGGTGATTAAAAGATTTTCCAGATCAGTGTAACATTGAAAATTGTAGTCTAATTTCTTCTTCTTGGACTCAGTGAATTATACAATTACTAATTCATTTGTGCTTTTACGTCTGTTGTCATTGAAGTTTGAATGGTGAGCATGGTCATGGAACTGAAAAGAATATATTTTCAGTCTTAAAGCGAAGGACTTGAGGTTTAGATCTATTACACATAGAAAATATTTCAATTTTTGTATAGGTAGTGCAATCTAGTATTTTTTGCGTGTGGACTTTTATTTCTAATGATATTGAAGTTGAATGGTGAATCATTGAATATGGAACTTTATTATAGTATATATTTCAACCATGAATCTAAGGATCTGGGGTTTCTGCTCCTGTGCCTTTTAGTACATAATTTGGTATTATTAGTTGGTACTTGATTTCTTTAGAATTTTAGTTGAGACTTGAGAGATACATATGGTTTATTCCAAATAAATTATTTGCCTTGACCTCCTTGGTTGTTGTAGCCCAAAATACATTATGCAAGCATTTTAATTATTGGAAAAGAAAAAGGGTAAATTACTACGAATGCCTCATTTCGTTTTTTTCCCTACCTGCTTCGTCAAAGTTCAGAAATGGTGTGATGTGGCCTCCTTTTTGAATTTTAGAAGTTGAATATACCAATGTAAACAAGACAAATGCTTTCACTCGTATCAAGTACCAACAAAACCTTGAAGATCTTTATTTTTTTCCTTGTATTCTCCTCGCCTGGCTGTTGCATAAGATCAATCAAGCACAATGGTCAGGCCAAGATGGGTGCAACTTCTAGATTGAAGGAAAAATAAATGTTAAAGCTTGGTGACTGAACTTGTCCGGTTAGTGTGGAAAGATACGCATTGAAGATATCTCCCTGGTTATTCTTGAAACCTTAGCTGCAGATGTTTTTTGCTTTTTTTTAATCTTCCTCTCTGCAATTCCTTTTTGAGGAATGGAATATTCAAATGGTGTTTTAGATAGGCGTTTCATATAGACTAAGTGAGAAAGATATTATTTTGGAGAATTTGGAGGTAAGGAAGATAGAATGAAATGGATTGAGTAGTCGAGTGGGAGATTGGGTGGGAGTCCCCGTTTGGTTAGATGAGACCACATGGTTTTTTTTTAAATTTGTTGTGGATAAAATATGGAGGCACATAAAAGATCAGATTAGATTCAGATTTTGGGGAGTGACATGGAAGGAGAAAGATAAGAAACTTGAATTTTATGTGAGTGATTTGATGATGTTTAGGTTAGAGAAATAAGAGGAAGATGAAGAGAAAGAAGAAAGAGAAGAAATTTGAAATTGTGTGCATAGTATCCTCTACACCACTAAAATATTATTTGAATTTTCTTGATGGTATATCGTATATAGTATATATACAGTATGTATACAATAATATACTAACATATATACCCTTACCTTTCTACACTCCCCCTCAAGCTGGGGAATAGATATCTCTCATTCTCAACTTGCTCACAACATCATGAAACCTAACCACATTTAACCCCTTTGTAAGAAAATCTACCAGTTGGTCTCTAGTTTTTACAAAAGGAGTACAAATCCATCTCCATTACAATTTCTCCTAATTGACGATCTACCTCAATATGCTTCGTCTTATCATACTGTATTGGGTTATGTAAAATGCTTATATCCGCCTTATTGTCATAGAATAAGGTCATAAGATGAGGAACAAAAACACCCAACTCCATTAATAATCATTTCAACCACAAAAGCTCACACACACCATGTACATGGGCCTGAACTCAACCTCTGCACTAGATTTAGCAATCATTGCCTGCTTCTTACTCTTCCAAGTAACTAGATTTCCACCCACGAAAGTTCATCATCTCTCAGTGATTAATCTTGTCCAATCTGCATTGGTTTACGCCTCCACTCTATGATGTCCATGAGAAGAATAGAACACACCTTTTTCTCGAACAACCTTTGAGGTATCTGAGAAGCTGATAAGTAGCTTCCATATGAGCAAGTGTGGAAGCATGCATGAATTGACTAACAACATTGACCGCATAAGCAATATCAGGTCCAGTCAATGAAAAATATGAGACACCTCATAAGACATTGATATTTTCCTACATCAATTAACCGATCATATGAATCCTCTTTGAGCCTATGATTTGGATTAATGGGATCCATAGCTGGCTTACAACCAAGCATCCCTATCCCTTTTAGGAGGTTTAGCACATACCTCATTTGAGACAGAAAAATACCACTCTTTGACCTTACAAGTACTTGATCTGTTCCAAATCTTTAATTTCGAATTCTCTTGCTAACTTATCTTCAACTGCTTCACTTCATATTCATTATTTCCAGTAACCACTATATCATCAACATAAACAATCAAGGCTGTAAGCTTGTTTTGCACCCACTTAACAAATAAGGTATGATCACTTTGACATTGAGTATACCCATTCTTCAACATAGCCAATCGAAACCTCTCAAACCAGGCTCAGGAAGATTTCTTTAAGCTATACAATGTCTTCCTTATCCTGCACACCTTTCCTTTACTTTCGGAATGCTGAAAATCAAGTGGAGGCTGCATGTGCACTTCTTCATCTAGATCACCATTTAAGAATGCATTCTTTATATCGAACTGATATAGAGGCCAACTCTGCGTGGTAGCAAGTTAGATGAGTACTCTGACTGAGTTCACCGTGGCAACTGATGCAAATGTTTCTTGGTAATCAATTCCATACAACTGAGTGCAGCCTTTCACAATGAGTCTGGCCTTGTACCTCTTCGTTGTACCATCAACTTTATACTTCATTGTGAACATCCACTTACACCTTATAGGTTCCTTATCTCGAGAAAGATTAATCGTTTTCCATGTATGGTTTTTTTTTAAGTGCTTTCATCTCCTCCATTGTAGCTCTCCAATGTGGTCGTGAAAGAGCCTTTGACACATTTTGAGGAACTAAAACTAAAAATAAAGCAGAGAAAAAGCTACGAAAGGATGGAAACAAGTTACTCATGGAAATAAAGTTAGAAATATGATGTTGGGTACAAGACCTAACACCTTTATGAATAGCAATTGAAACATTAATATCATCAAAGGAAGTATCTGAAGGGGAAACATTTGAGGAAGGCACAATCCTTGTCTCAGGGATACGATCCAAAGAGGCCTCTTGACTGAGAGCTTGAGATTGAAACTTGTCTTGTTCCTTATCTTTGTCCTTCTCATTTTCTTTCCCTTTTCTTGAATACACAATTTTTATCTCCTTCTCCCCCTTAACACCATCCTTAGGACCACCATCATGATCACCAACATCCTTAGGACCATCACCCTAATAAAAAAAGAAAGATGGAATGGATAATGAAACATGCAATGAAGACACAGAAGACATCTCTTCTTGACCACCAACATTCTCCCCCTAAAGAGAAGTCTTCTGGGAAGAAAAGAAATGAACCTCTTCAAAAAACGTCACATCCCGAGAGATCATAAGTTTCTTAATACCTGGGTGATAATACTTATACCCCTTCTGATTGACAACATATCCAAAGAAGATACATTTGAGTGCCTTGGGGTCCAATTTGGTGTGATCAGGTTTGGAGAGATAAACAAAAGATATACATTCAAATGTCTTTGGAGGTAGAGGAAACAAAGTGGAGGGAAAAAGGAGCTCAATGGGGGTTTTAAACTGAAGGACCCATGAAGGCATATGATTCATGAGAAGTGTTGCAGTTTACATTTCCTTAGACCAGAAAGTTTTGGGTACATTCATCATAAACATGAGGGCACGAGCGACTTCAATCAAATGCCGGTTTTTTCATTCTACAATACGATTCTGTTTTGAGGTGCCAAGACATGTGGTTTGATGAATGATATCAGACTCATTAAAGAAGTAAGACCTCCTAATAAATACTCTTCTCCATTATTTGACCGAAAAACACGAACTTTAGTATCAAATTGGGTGGAGACCAACTAAATGAATGACCTTACTGTAGAAAAGACATCACTTTTGGCTTTCAATAGATAAGCTCAAGTGGTTCTACTATAATCATCAACAAATGTTATGAAATAACGAAACCCAAACAAAGACACTGTAAGGTCCCCACACATTTGAATGCACTAGATCAAAAGGGGATGAATTTCTTATATGGGTGATAGGGTAAACCGAGCGACAATGCTTCGCTAGGTCACAATGTAACTGAGAATGGGAAGAAAAAGACTAATGAAACATTTTTTGAAGTAAAGTAACCAAGGGGTGACCTAGTCTGTTGTGCCATTGTAATGGCCCTTCAGAACTATTATTCAAGCTCTTCGATGGTGTAGTAACTTATTGAACATGTGAAGCAACCATAGACAAAGTATCTAACAAACCCCCGACCAATTTTCCTCCTCGTCTCCAAGTCTTAAAACACACAATGGGAAGGAAGAAAAGTAACACTACAATTAAGAGATTTTGTAATATAATTGATAGAGAAAATTAAGAGAAAAAATTAGGAACATGGAAAACAAAAGACAAGTGTAAATGGGGACTAGCAACAATGCCACCTTTACCAACAACAGAGGAATAAAATCCATCGGCTATACAAACCTTATCCCTCATTGAACACATATGATAAGACGAAAATAGAGATGAGATACTAGTCATATGATGTGATGCTCCTGAATCCATAACCCATGAGCTAAGATCAGAGATGGACGCTTTAAGCGCTGACGTAGATATACATGAATACTCAACCAAGGAGATGGAAGCTGCAGGAGGATCTAGATAGGCCACAAATCGATGAAATGCGTTAACTTCCTCACGAGGTAACAACTCATTAGATGCAGTGGGTGTGGTAAAGGTAGCAATTGGAGACTCAGAGAATGACATTGAAGTCACAAAATGCACACTGGATCGGCTGCTAACACACTGGCTATGATACTGGTTTCTAGGAAAAATACTAGTCTAAGTCTATAAATCTAGAGGGTGACCATGAATATCTCATCATGTATTCTTGGTATGACGACTACATCCATAGTGTTCTCACATCAATCGATTCCGAGTACTAAACCTATCACCAAATTGACCACCATCGTCATAACTATGGATTCTACCATTTCGATTGCCCAAACTGGTATTAACACTCTTGGATGTATTAGGTGCCTCACTTATAGTAGACATGATGATAAACTGTCGTCTGCAACAAACAAACAAATTCACAAACACCAAATACCGCAACTAGCAATTATTCCTCCACAATAGCACAAAAAAAAAAAAAAAAAAACTCAGGTTACACAGCTTTTGTGATGCAGCACAAAACTGTTGGAAAAATCTGACAACAATAGGAGTGTATATGGAATAAGCCTCAACGATGGAGATGGATTCTTAGTTGTAACCGAGTGGATGTATAGTAGGTTTCAAGTTTGGACAAGAAGCTTTAATGGAAGATAAAACCAACAAATAAAGAAGAGAATAAGAAGAAAAATAAGAAATAAGAGGATATGTAGCTTGAATGAGAAATCACCAATTCACTATTACTTTATAAATCACCAACCAAGCTCTAAAAATAGCTAAGACTTGGAAGAGGTAGACACAAACCGTATGGCAACAAGAGAGCATAAATCTTTATCAACTCTTTTTTTTTTTGTGCCAATCTATCTGCCAATTCATTTGCCTCTCTTAGGATCTACTTAAATTAGATATTCAGTGAGGATGCCAAAAAAACGGCTTCCTTAATAACATGAGATAGTTTCCATGAATCACTTCCCCTATGCGCCATCCATCCAATAACTACCGCCGAGTCCCCTTCCACTTCAATCTTGTGTGAACCCAAACCTTTGGAATGGATTAGCCGTAATCCATATAATAAAGCCTTGATCTCTGCGTTCATTGAGTCTCTAACTCCCAATGGGCCCAAGTATGCAACCAGACATGACCCTGAACTGTCAAATATTGTTCCTCCCATGCCCGATGGGCCTGGATTTCCCATTGAGCTACCATCGAAATTTAACTTCAAGGTGTTTTCCCGTGGAGGCTTCCACCAATGAGCCACTTGCATAGTTAATGGAGGGGAATCAATGATAATATGTAGGTTTCTAATCATATCGTCCACCTTCACTCCTTTAAAACATGGCTCTTCCAAAGCCCAATTAGCCAATAGATATGCATTCTAGTAGCTGATCAGTTGATTTCCTTTTGTCATGAAAGATACTACTATTTCTTTCTTCCCATATGGACCATATAATGACAATAGGAAGGTATCTCCATATCATCTTTCCTCTCTTTGTGAAAGGAGCCACTAACCATTGGTTCAAAAAATCCATCATCTCCATAGGAAATACAAGTGAGAGCCCAAAAACCGTGATGAAATGCCACCACACAATCCGCACGTAGTTGCAATGTATGAATATGTGATTCACTGATTCCCTGTCTTGTCCACAAAGATATAGCACATATGAGGAAGAAGGCACCAGCCTTTGCGTCTGCGCTACAGCATATCACTTGTGTTCACACATTTATGCGCCACTTCCCAACACAAAGCTTTGTACCATGGAGGACCATGGTATTTCCAATTGATCTTTGAAGGGAAAGAAAGTGGGGAGTATGGAAATGAAAGATTATTGTGAAGTGGGAGACAGTCAATAATTGCTTTCCTAAACGAAGAGGGGGAAAACAACCATTAGACGATAAGCACCACACATAGGAATCAGGGGAGAGAGGGTTAATAAAAACATCCGAGAGAAGGCTAATCAACAATGACATTTCTTCAATTTCAAAGTCTCTTAAACCTCTACGCAACCTAAGATCCCATGCTAGATTAGAAAAGGGTGTTGTTGAAGAGTAAAAATAGAATATTGGTAAACCTTTCTTGGATGAGATGGAGAAGATGCGTTAGAATGTTGAAGCAAGCCTTTCCTCTCCCCACCGGATATCCTCCCAGAATTTGATTTTGTCACCTCTTCCACATCATGTCTAATGAATGGCTTAAAGTGAAGTAAGATTCTACTGATGTTCATCCATGGGCATGAAAGTATAGCTCTTGCTCCATTTTTAGCATCCCATCCATTGGAGTCCCTTCCATATTTTGTCCCTATCACCGAGTGCCACACACTTCCCTCCTTTCGAGGAAACCTCCATAGCCATTTAGCTAGTAGAGCATAATTCCTAATTGAAAGATATTTCAATCTCAGGCCCCCTTTTTCCATTGGCCTACATACCAACGCCCAACATAGTAGGTGGTCCTTTCTACTCTCCCCAGGTTCCCAACAAAGAAAGTCTCGTTGCATTTTCTCAATAGCCTTAACCACTTTCCTAGGGACCCTAAAGATGGAGAGGTAATAGGTAGGAAGGTTTGAGAGGGTAGATTTAATCAAAGCAATTCTACCTCCCAATGATACGTAGCTCCTTTTCCATGTTCCAAGTCGCTTAGCCATTTTTTCCAGCACCGGCTGCCAAAAGAGAGGAGCTCTCGGGTTACCCCCTAGAGGAAGGCCAAGATATTTAATCGGCCATGCTTCCTGTATCCTTTTTTTTTTAGAATACCTTTTTTTGATAATTCGAAAAATTATTATACCTTTGTATCCTTGATGTCCAAGAAAGAAGAGAAGAGAATAGATTGAGAAAAAAAAAAGAGAGAAATATTTGGGGAAAAAAGGTTTGGGTTATGACTTGTGAAACCCTGTTTTCCATATATATAGAAAAATAAATAATTATAGAGAAGCCCTTACGACCAGAATAATTACATGTAAGTCCTAACAAACATATTTCAACAAATAGTAATGGCAAGATTTAAAAGGCAATAAAGTTATAACTTAAAAGAATATCCTAACATGTTCAACAGCACAATGAGTTTACATCTTTCCCAAACCCACTGCTTAAAACAGTTAAAAAAACCATTGTTGAACATAATTTATTTCCTTTTGTGAGGAACTGTCTCAAAAGACAAAAGCAACCCAGGTTAGGTCTTTTCTTCAAGTGTGGTTGGTAGAATAGCTTGATGAACGATTAACCCCTTTTTAAAGTTTAAAATATAAGAACAGTTAACATGTCAGGCACAGACTGAGATCAGGTCACTATGGCTTGAAAGGAACAACAGGATCTTTAATAACTATGTGGAGCCATCCTACAAGGCCTATAAGAGGGTTAATGAGAAGTTTCTGTTTTGGGCAAGGAGATCCAAAGGGTGCAAGGCTGTTCCGGGGGGGGGGGGGGGGGGGGGGTGGT
>JAOXJP010213479.1:0-11835 GCA_025762735.1 Platanus orientalis
TCCCCTGTAGGAGTCCTTACTAGGGTGTAGTATGCCCAAAGGACACTTGAGAGTTCCTTAGGCCAAAGCCCTTTGGAGCTGTTGAGCCTTTTCTTGATCATGCCCATGAGTATTTTGTTTGTGACCTCCACCTGGTCGTTGGCTTGGGGATGGGCTGGGGAGGAAAAATTATTCTTGATACCGAGCTCCGTGTAGAATTCCTAGTACAGGGCATTGTCAAATTTCTTGCCGTTGTCGCTGATTATGACTCGGGGGATCCCAAACCGGCAGACGATGGACCTTCATGTGAAGTCGCGAATGTTTTTTTTGGTAAACTTTGCCAAAGGCTCAACTTCTACTCACTTGGTGAAGTAATCGATAACTACCACTAAGAACCTCATCTGTCCTTTTTCCATGGGGAGTGACCCAACTATGTCGATTCCCCACTAACCAAAGGGCCGGGGCCCTGTCATTGGGACCAATTCCTCTGTGGGTGTCTTGGAAATGTTAGTAAATCTTTAACATTTGTCGCACTTCTCGGCAAGGAGAGTAGTATCTTTTTGCATGGATGGCTAATAATATCCAACCTGGATTGTTTTGTGGGCCATTGCCTTACCTCCTAAGTGGGTCCCTCATCTCCCCTCGTGTATCTCTCGGAGCATGTAGTCAGCTTCCTCCGCCAAAGCAAGGGAAGAGTGAAGCTTCTCTTCTAGAGAGTATTGTCGATAAATAGATTCTGACTTGCCCGGGTCTTCACCTTTTTGGCCTCTTCCTTGTCTTCAGGTAACTTGTCATTCCTCAAAAACCTTATGATTTGGCTGGCCCGTTCGGGCTCAGGGCTTGCCGTGTTGACTTCTTTTTCTTCTCCTTCTTTGATACTAGGCTCAAGCAGGTGCTCAACAAGGATCCTGGGGGCTAGATCCTCTGTAGTGGACGATGCAAGTCTAGCTTACCTATCAACTTCTTCATTATCACCTTGTGGGACCCGCTACATGCTGAAGTGCTCATACTAAGACTTCTCTTTCTTAACTATAGCGAGGTATTGTTTCATCCGGCCATCCTTCGCCCTATACTCCCCTTGTATTTATCCGACTACCAACTGGGAGTCACTATGAACCTTCACCTTTTTAGTCTTGAGTGCAAGGGTGAGGCATAGTCATGTGATCATTGACTCATATTTGGCTTCATTATTGGTTGCCTTGAATCCGAACCTAACGGCATACTCGAGTTTACTTTTTTTCTAGCGTGATGAGGACGACTCCTCCCCCGACTACATTATTGGTGGAGGAACCATCCATGTGTAGGACCCACTCTGTCTGGTTTATTTCTTCTTGTTGTTCACCTTGCATTTCGGTCTCTGTGCTTAGCACGTAGTTATAATTGGTGATGAAGTCTGCGATTGCTTGGCCCTTGACAACCCCCCGAGGGTGGTACTCGATATCGAACTCGCTCAACTCCACCGACCACTTGACTAACCTTTCTGAGGTCTCGGGTTTGTGGAGTATGGTTCTGAGTAGATGATCTGTCAGGACTCTGATGGTGTGGGCTTAAAAATAGGGTCTTAGTCATCAAGCAATTATGACTAATGAAAATGCCATTTTCTCTACCCTCGGGTATCTTTCCTCTGCCCCCCTTAAGGCTCGACTAATGTAGTATACTGGTGCTTGTATCCCGGTCTCTTCTCTTACTAGTACCGAGCTTATTGCCATTTTTGACATTGATAAGTATAGGTAGAGTGCTTCACCTTGCTTTAGTTGATTAAGAAGTGGTAGATACCCGAGGTGGTCCTTAAGTTCCTGGAAGGCCCTGTCGTACTCCTTGTCCCAGTTGAAAACCTTCTTTAATAAGCGAAAAACAGGGTAGCACTTGTCTGTGGATCAGGATATGAATTTGCTTAATGCAGCAACCCTCCCAGCCAAGTACCTTCTTTGTGTTTCTTGAAGCTTACATATTAAGTATGACCTTTACCTTATCAGGATTGACCTCTATTCCCCGTTGGGACACCATGAACCTGAGGAATTTCCCAGCTGACACCTCAAATGCTTATTTACTAGGGTTGAGCTTCATCTTATGCTTCCTCAAGGTCCAGAAGGTCTCGCTTAAATCCGAGATGTGCTGTTTAGTTTGAAGCCTCTTTACCAGCATGTCATCTACATACACCTCGATAGTCCTCCCAATCTGACCCTTAAACATTTCACTAACTAGCCTCTAGTAGGTTGCCCTCGCGTTCTTCAGCCCAAAGGGCATGACCCAGTAGCAATAGAGTCCTCGATCGGTGATGAAGGAGGTTTTCTCCTGATTGGACTTGTGCATCTTTATTTGATTATACCCCGAGAAGGCATCCATAAAGCTAAGGGTTTGGTGGCCAGCTGTAGTATCTACCAACATGTCAATCCTCAGGAGTGGGAAGCTATCCTTCAGGCAGGCTTTGTTGAGGTTGGAGAAGTCAACACACATACGTCACTTTCTATTTGGCTTTCTCACCATGACCACATTATCCAGCTAGTCAGGATAGTAGACTTCCCTCACAAAGCCAACCACCATCAATTTCTCTACCTCTTGCATAATTACCTGGTTCTGCTCTGGAGCTAAGTTTCTCTTCTTCTGCTTGACAGGCCTCGAGACTGGGTCTACATTCAGCTTGTGCAAAACCACACGTGGGGTCTATTCCTATCATATCCTCTTACGTCTAAGTGAACACATCCCAATTTCTGATAAGGAAGCCTCATAGTTGAGCTTTGAATTCTTTGGGCAGGTCAAATCTTACTCGGGTGACTCCGTGAAGTTAGATATGCTGTTGGGCTTTAACCAGCTAAACCAAACTCTGGCTGACCCTTTGATTGTGGTTGGGAACACCTGGCACATGATCTCCTCAGGTGTTTCTTAGAAGCTCATGTGTATCTTGTAGGCCTCTAAGTGATCAAAGGGGTCCTTGCCGCCATCAAACATTTCCATTTGCGGCGGCTTGAATTTGTTAGGGAGGGGTCAAGCCATTACCTTTAGGGTGAAGGGGTGGTCTGTTCTCTATATGAGCTCGTCGATTGTGGATGGGGCTTTTCCGTTCAGTGCTTCCCTCATCGTTGCCATCTCCTTCCTCACATCCTCCATTTTCTCCTCCTAGGAGGTTGGGATGTGACCCTTTTTTCTATGGTGACTTACTTCTTGAAACTGGGAGGCCGTGACACACTACTTCATCATCACATCATTGGTCATGGCTTAGGCTAGAGGGACATGAGACCTTGGTTGTCCTGCATAACCACCGTCTGGTGCTCTCCTCTGGCCTCTCAATTCTTGTATAATCTCTAGGTTCTGCGCCATCAATAACTACATGTTCACTGTTAACCCTTGAATCTTCCGCTCAAGCACATCTACCCTTAGGGTTTCGGGGCGTGCTCAGTTGAAGACGGAGGTTTCCAATCAGTCGACTCCATTAACCTGGTTGTGTTGAGCTATCATCGACCTAGTTTCAACCATGCTGACCTTAAGTTCTGTCGAAAGTGAAGCGTTTCCATAGATGGCACCAATTGATGGCGTGTCAATTCCACCATCCTCTTTACACCAATCAGATGGTCCCACATTCGACCCAGGTCCTCAACAAGGATGGCTCTACATACAAGAGACAAGAAAAGTTCAAGGAGCTAATACCAGCGGGGGAGGCGACTTCTAGCTCTTCAAAGATCAAGTCAGAGATAGGGGGACTGTAAGAGGTGAAGGTTTTCTCTATTAGGGTTTCAGATGTCTCCTACCTGGATGATGAAGTGGTACCTATATTTATAGGCTTGAGTAGTGCTGCATCAGGGCAGATCTCGTATGTCATTTTCCTCCCACGTTCTCACATGTCATTTTCCCCCACGTTCTCACATGGTTCTGCTGCCCACGTCTCCCTTGCCCTCTCTATCCTTTTCTTAGAATTGGCAGATCTTTTGTAGAGGATCTTTTATCTAGATAACGTGTTGGGATTGAGAGTGACATTTTCCAATTCTCCTTCAGGTTCTGCTATTACTAGGGCCCTCTCGTCTTAGACTCCCAAGCTATTGATTGGCATGCTTTCTTTTGGGGCTGGCTCCCCTTTGAGTGAGGTCATATAGCATTTCCTAGCTGCCACTTGGTCTCCCTTAACTTCTTTGAATCCCCTCTCCAATGGGAAGCTCATCAATAAATGATATGTCGACGTGACTACTCTTAGTTGATTTAGTGTCGGCCTTCCGAGTATTGCATTGTAGGCCGAGGGATAGTCAACCACCAAGAAATCTATCACCTGGGTTGTCTGTCATTCTCTTGTGCCGATTGTGACTAGCAAACTGACCATTCCCAATGGGAGCAACCGATAGTCGGTGAATCCCATCAATGGTGTTTGGACATGCTTGAGTTTATCTCGTCCAACACCCATTTGATCAAAGACAAGGAGGTAAAGGATGTCTACTGAACTTCCATTGTTGATGAGGATACGATGCATGAGGTAGTTAGAAATTACTAATGTCACCACCAGGGGGTTGTCGTACGGTTGACTCACCCCCGGGCATCCTCTACAGAGAAGGTGATGGGAGGGTGCCCTGACTTGAGCTGCTTTGCTAGCCTCTCCATCACTATAAGTTGTTGGTCTCTTTCTGCTCGAATCTGCCTCACATGCGATCTCCTTACTGAACTAGATTCTCCCCCCTACGAAACCTCCACTTATCACCCTTATCTCTCCAATTGGCCCTTCAGGTCTTCTTTCTTCTCTAGTAGAGGAGTCTCAATGGGTATTCTCATGTCTAACCCACTGTCGCCCTTCTACAAACCTCTGTAACCAGCCTCGTTGGATCAGGGCTTCTATCTGCTCCTTTAGGTCGAAGCAGTCGTTGGTGTCGTGGTTATGGTCCCGGTGGAAACGACAGTACTTATCGCAACTTCTCTTCTCTAGCAGGGTGTGGATCCTCTCAGGCCATTTAACACTCGGATCATCCTTGATGTGGACGAATACTTACTCCATTGGTGCATTAAGGGGGGTATAGTTTTGGAACCTATTCAGGGGTAGGTTGACCCGGGGCCTTATCTCACGATTACCGTTGCTTTCTCTCGCCCAATCACCTCTATCTTCTCGAGGTGTCTATGGTTGTTCCCTCTTTCTCTTATCAGGCTGTGAATTAGGCACGACATTTCATTCTCGCCTAACATTAAGGCTATCCTTAGCATTCATGTGTTTCTGTGCCTTCACTATGAGGTTGGCCATATGGGTCGGGGGGTTCTTGGATAGAAAAAATAAGAGTTTGAAGGGAAGCAACCCGACCATTAGACTAGCAATGATCATCTTCTCATCAGTATCATTAACTTATAGTGTCTCTCTATTAAATTGGGACATATAGTCCCGTAGGGATTGTCCTTTATTATGATTGATATTTAGGAGATAAGTCGCTAGCTTCTGGTGCCTCTGACCGCCAATGAAATAACCGACGAATTGTTGGCTTAACTTCGTGAAGTTGGATATGTTGTTGGGCTTTAACCGACTAAATCAAACTCTAGCAGACCCTTTGATTATGGTTGGGAACACCCAAAACATGATCTCATCAGGTGTCTCTTGGAGGCTTACGTGTGTCTTGTAGGCCTCCAAGTCACCCAGGGGGTCCTTGCTGCCATCAAACATTTCCATTTATAGCGACTTTAATTTGTTAGGGAGGGGTCGAGCCATTACTTTTGGGGTGAAGGGGTGGTTCGTTCTCTGTATGAGCTCGTCGACAATGGTTGGGGCTTTGCCTTTCAGTGCTTCCCTCATCATTGCCATCTCTTTCCTTACATCCTCTATTTTCTCCTCGCAGGAGGCTGGGATGTGACCCTTTTTCCCATGGTGACTTGCTTCTCGAAATTGGGAGGCCGTAGCACTCACTACTTCGTCGTTACATCCTTGGTCATGGCTTTGGGTTAGAGGGACATGAGACCCTGGCTGTCCTGCGCAATCGCCAACTGGTGCACCCCTCTGGCCTCTCAGTTCTTGTATAATCTCTAGGTTCTTCTCCATCAACAACTATATGTTCGCTATTAGCCCCTGAATCTTCTGCTCAAGGACATCTACCCTTGGGGTTTTAGGGCATGCTTCATCGGAGACGGAGGTTTCCAATTCGTCGACTCCATTAACTTGGTCGTGTTGAGCCGCCATTGACCTGGTTTCAACCATGCAGACCTTATGTTCTGCCAGAAGCGAAGCATTTTCACAGATGTCACAAACTGATGGCATGTCCATTTTACCATCCTCTTTATGCCAATCATATGGTCCCATAGTTGACCCAGGTTCTCAACAAGGTTGGCTTTGCGCACAAGAAACAAGGAAAGGTCCAGGAGCTAGTGCCGGCGGGGAACTGGCTTCTAGCTCTCCGATGGTCAAGTCAGAGACAGGGGGACTGTAGGAGGTGAAGCTCTTCTCTGTTAGGGTTTTAGATGTTTCCTACCTAGATGATGAAGTGGTACCCATATTTATAGGCTTAAGTAGTGCCACATCAGGGCAGATCTCGTATGTCGTTTTCCTCCCACGTTCTCATATGTCGTTTTCCCCCACGTTCTTGTGTGGTTTTATTGCCCACGTCCCCCCTGCCCTCTTTGTCATTTTCTCAGAATTGGAAGATCTTTTGGTCAGGGTCGCCATGTCCTACAGTCGGGGTCTTAGGCAGTCTCTTGGGTGTCGAGTACCTTGAGTGATGGTTGAGATTATTAATGGGATCCTCGGGGTTGAGTACCGAGGGACGATTCCATATTAGGGTCGGGGGTTTCGGTGTCAGGCTAGCCAGGGGGCCCAGGGCCAGCCCTCCTAGAACTTTTTGGGTCCTGTCCTTCTATGATCAGGGCGACACTGGTTAGTTGGGACCGGTCAACAGGGTCTTTGATGTACTTTTCCCCATCAGAGTGCATTTCCTCTTTCTCTAAAACTCTAAGTGTCTTACATATTTACTTAAAACTCCCATCTTTAACGGCTGTGTTGATATAAAATTTAAGCATTCCTGTAATTTCCTTTATCGACGATTATAAGGTCCGTGAAAGTTTTTTTAATGGCTTTTTCCAATGACACCGATGAAAAAAATAAATTTTAAATGGAAAACTCACCCATGTAGTGGTGGGAGGTTTTTTCTCAACCCTTATATCAACGGTTATTGCTACTATTGAAATAAATTTATAAATTTTGTAAAATTGTAATCGACGGCTGTCATTAAGCGAAAAAAAATAAAAATATTAACCACAATTTTAAATGATCGTCGATAATACTCCGTCGAAACAAACCAAGTTTCCTGTAGAAGGACTGCTTAGATCCTAAGTTTGAGAGTAACCAATGTTTTAACCATTCAGTAAAGGAGGGAGAGGAAACTTGGCTTCCCTTTACATTGGCTAAAATTAATTATTACAAAAGCTTTCCTTAGGTATGGAAAGTAAACTTAACCCATGTACCTGGAATATCAAAATTATAAACTTGAGTGCATGAATCCTGTACGTGCAACCCAAGCTAAGCAGAATTTGCTCCAGTTCCACACTGTTGGGAAGATGTCTCGAATTCGATCTGAGGTGTATCCCGGGTTTGCGATCTGGAGAACAATCCAAAGGACCGATTTATAGATTTTTTACCCATATTTTGACCTATTTCGGGGTCCGACCTGACTCATGCAGAGAATAGGGATTTTTGTGGGTTATATGGAATTTTTTGGGAATTGTGCCACCACTTTTTTTTTTTTTTTTTCTGTAATCTATTGTCTTTCGTTCATAGTGCAATTCTTTTGCCGTTTTAATCCGTGGACGTAGGCATAGAGCCAAACCACGTAAATCGTAAGTGTGCTTTGGGTGATTGCTGTTTTTTTGTTATTTTCTTTCTCCTATTTTGTTACATACGGACTCTAAATCAAGGGTTTTCGCACGACACACTGCACTGGCTGATCTTGTCTCCAGCTACTTGTTTCTGTCGCCGTCTTGGAAACCATACAGCACCCCTATAGCTAGGTTTGGAAGAAACCATATATCCATGAACCTGAGGCATTACCTCATTCCATTATTCTCATATAGATTGGATGCATTTCGTGTGCTTATCTTATTGACAAGACTATATACGCAAGTCCTTTCCCGGCATAACTCTTGCAAAGGGGCCCAACCCTTTCAATTTGCATAGATACCTTATCCAACCATCACCTACTAATACAATTCTCTAACTCTCTCTCTCTCTCTCTAGATCTCCACCGGGTGTTGACAAGTGTCATTAGCAAAGTCATTCTTAATAAAGAAAGATGATCCATCTTATGGTATATTTAAGTATCTTAAATGTTCGACAGTGTGATGGCCAAGACCATCATGCACTATTATGCAGTAAACAGCAGATCCAACTTGTACAAGAGCCATGGAAGAAGAAGGCCTTCAACATGGGTACTTCTGTCTTGTGAACCGTATGAAGTGTTTGTAGAACCCACAATGCAGATGATTGAAAGGGACAGATCAAAGATGTCATTAAATTACAGGTATGCAGTAGACCCCATATATGCCCCCTTCAGGAATTCAACAATGTCTCCCATCCCTCTCAGAAACCAATATAAATATCTTCATGGGCTATGCAAAGATTCGTCCAACTCCTAAGCTTTCTGAAATCAATTTGGCATGGCTAAGGCTAGAAAGAGTGGGAATGGAAGCATGGCAATGCTGAGGCTTATCATGGACAAGCTGCAAAGGGGTCTCTCACTATTCATAAGGCCACCTTTGGATGACAACGATGACGAGTTCGATGGAGTTGGGGATGTGACGGATGTTCCAGCAGACGTGAAGGAAGGACACTTTGTGGTTTTTGCAGTCGAGGCCGAGATTCCGAAGAGGTTCGTAGTTGAATTGGGTTGTCTAACCAACCCTGAGTTCTTGAAGTTGTTAGAACAAGCTGAAGAGGAATTTGGGTTCGAACAAAAGGGCGCTCTCGCGATTCCTTGTCGACCAGATGATCTTCAAAGGATCCTTGGAGGCGGAAGTGGTGGTGGTGGGGCGAGAACCCTGTAAGGCCACCATGTTTAATAGAGTAGCCTTTGGGGGGAAGGATAATGTGTTGAACTGCACTAGATCAGTTTTATAGTTTTTCCACTCTACTTTTGGTGTATAGTTTCTATAATTCCAAATTTTTAACTTACTTTATAAATATATTGGGTATTAAACTAATATTTGGAATTAAAACTCTCTCTCTCTCTCTCTCTCTCTCTCTCTCTATATATATATATATATAGAACAAGGTCCGGCCCACATCTAGTTATATACCCCCTCAGGGTATGACCCTTAATGATCGAACAAGGTCTGCCCAGCATCAGGGGCAGACACATCAGCACCAAAAAGTGTAAATCACTTTTTTGGTGCTGATGTGTCCACCCCTATCTTTGTTCATTAAAGGTCACACCAAATCTGAGGTGGTTATATACAGTATCCCAAAAAGGATCGTCTCTTGTGAACAAATAATCTTGTGAGCTTTAGAAGTAGAGATACCCCCAAAAAAATGAAAATCACCTTCCATACACTTTTTTTTTCGATAACCGAGGTATCTAGGCTTCTTAGAGAACCTGACTAAATCCTTGGGGACGTGGACTTCCTCCTCCCACACCAGATAAATCAGGTTTTTTATGACCTTCCCTCCCCACTTCCTGAAGTGTGATCCTGGCCAATTGCACTAGTACCCCTCAGGGTTAACACTAGGTACACTCAGGAGTCAGGATCCTCTCCATACGGCCTGCAGTGCCCACGTATTCCGAATCTACAAGGAGAATGGAACACAGATCCTCTCATGCCGCCATCAGACCTGTTAAAGACCTAACATATTGGGCATGCTACAAGTCGCAAAAAAGTTCTTGCTTAAAAACTCATTTTTAACCCACCATCCAACTGAACTATTGTTGGGTTTATTGATTACCCATATTGGTTGGATGTTCCCCATCTCTCAACACCTTGATTGCAAGCTAACTACCAAGTTTAGCTAGTACACCAAGTGGTGGCTAATCTTTATCATAGTTGGCCAAAGAATCCAAAACCTTCAAATTGGGGCGGCTTGAAACCATGGGCACAATTCTAGAAATATTGTAGATTTGTACCTATGGGTGGCTCATTATCCCAGTGACAAGACTAAACAAGCCAACAATTTCCAAACACACCCTAATGATAGGGGCCTACTTTCCCAATGTTTATACCCATTTTTACCCATTGGACCATATTATAGTATGCAGCTAATATCATAATGATCGAATGACAAGCAACCTATAGAAGTCTATCTGCAACATGGTTTCAAGGTATTGGGTTTTTGCAAGTTTCCAATCAAAATGAAACTTGTATGTGAGTTGGTTTCCTTCTCTAGCTAGGAGAGTGGAAGTATGTGGTTGCTCTTTTCATGGCCCTACAAGAGTAAAAAAATCTCTATATAATATGAGATTGGTTTGTATTTGGAGTGAGCCTTTCTCAGAGTTTGGGCAAGCTCAATTTTAACCCAAGGCCTAGCTCGACCCAAACGAGTTAGCAAATAATTATTTTATTTATATGCTGATATTAGGTCAATATATATTTTGATCTATATATTTTTAACAAATTTACTATCATAAAATAGTTCAAGTGTCAATTATTCAAAAAAAAAAAAAAAACTCATATAATTTGCATTTAGGGGAAATTATGAGCCTAAAATCAATCTAAAAATTAAGAAAAGAACTTTATTTGAGTAGCTTGAACTTAGGCACTACAACAATATTTAGTTTTAGCAACATTGTTTTAAGCAGTATTTTTGTTAAAATGCTGCCTAAAGAGAATAATATGCAACATTTTTTTTATGTAAAGCGCTTCAAAAAAGGCAAAAATAAATACACAACGTTTATAAAATGCTGCATAAACATTAATATAAAATATTTTATATTTATACAGTGTTTCTAAATGCTGCATAAAAAAGTTGTAATTTTCCATCATGCGTTAGCGCAAAAAACACATATGTAACAGTTTATAAATGCTACGCTTTTTGCATAAAAAAAATCTTATTGCAGTGCTTTCCAAACGCTTCCTATAGATGTGTATATATATTCTTCCCATGTGCCCTTTTCCTCTCTCCCACGTTCTCTTCCCACTTTTTTCTGGATTTTTCCCGCATCTCTATCTCCGCTCTTCTCCCAAGCACAAAGGTTAGGGTTTTGATCTTTAGGCACGAGTGCCAGATTGTCGCTGGGATTAGGGCAGACCATCTTCTCTTGCCCATCTCTTTCTATCGTTGTTTTTTTGGTAAACTCTCAATCTTCGTATCGGTCATCAAGAAAAGAGCTCTCTTTTAATGGTAGAAGTAAACCTTAGCTGTGAATTAGATAAACTCTTGCTATGTGTTTGTCTTCACACTGCTTTAAATAAATCTTTAATCATTTTTATATGGTCTGTATACTGCATTTTTAGAAATGGATTTAGTTTTGGAGAAGCCATTAAAATAGGAAGCTAAAACATAGTAGGCTTTGGTGATTATTATTATTATTATTTTGCATCTATATTAAAACATAGCATGATTAAGATGGGGTATTTTACCCCAAAAATGGAGGGGAAAAAATGAAGTATGAACGAGGAGGGACGATTTTACACAAAAAGAGAGACGGGAAAAAACATAGCGTCAATGATAGGGGGAGTTTTACTAGGAAAAAATTGAGAGAGAGAGAGAAAGAGCATACCTGCTTGATTAAGGAGAATGAAGGGGAGCTGGGCTAGCACTCTTCTACATATGGAATTTGGGTTCTTTTCTAAAGGTGTTTTTTTTTTTTTTCATTTGGGTTCTCCCTCACAAATGAAAACATATAAAGATGCATGTCTGGCTATAGCTAAATTTTCTCACGTTAATACAAAAAAAATTATAAAGTTTCATATTTATACAACAAA
>JAOXJP010213490.1:0-25774 GCA_025762735.1 Platanus orientalis
TTTCTTTATTTCTTATTTTCTTGAGTTCTTTCTTTAATTTATACTTTCTTTTAATTTTATTTTATTGTTTCCTTTGTTTATTTCTCACTCCTTTCTTGATTCTTGATTTCATCTTTCTTATAGTTCTCTTGATTTCTATATGACATTTGCAGTTTATCCCTAATTGTTGCGAGGTCCTTTTTTAAAAGGGTATCCTACTTCAAATTTGGTATTAGAGCTTAAGGCTTCCCATTAATTCCTATTAGTTGGGATCCTTTGATTCAATAAAATAATCAGTTTTTTATTTTAGGGTTTTTTCAAGTGTTTAAACTAATTTTGAGTCTAATTTTAGGTTTCTAAATAATTTTAGGCCTACCCTAAAAGTTTTGGGGTTTCTTCAAAGGGCCTTAAATCCATCTTTATCATTATTCAAGTTTTTTTTTTGTCCTAAAACCATTTGACTTATCAGGGTTCCTTTCCATTAATTTTAGGGCTACCCTAATATTTTTTTGGGTTCCTAAAAGGGTTTTCCCTGACCCTGAAAGTTTTTAGGGCATACCCTATAAGGTTAAAGAGCCCAATAAAACTCCTTCAAAAACTACAGGACTACCCCAAATCTTTTTTGGAGTCTTCTAGAAAGGGTTACATAAGCCTAAATCATGATCTATACTTTAAATACACTATCTACCATGGCGGATGAGCATACAAAGGACATTCAAGAATTTAAAGATACTCTAAAGGACATCCAGAGTGATGAGACGAGTATAGAAGCACAAATGGCAGAGATGCAAAAGACTTTTAAGTATGATCGTTGCCAAATTGCCTCCATTGGAATCTTCCAATGCAGCTCATGAACCACCTAATCAGGATAGGGAAGATTCTCACACAGTTCTTCCTCCTTTACAACAGTCACATAGTGTACAAGGTGCAGAAACTTCACAACTGTTTCAGCCTAAAGAAGATCCACATAAGGAAGATCCTTTAAAAGAGCAATCAAGTTCAGAGGAATTTTCTCCTCAAGATGAACCACCAATTGATGACAAGATTAAAGATCAAGTTGAGAACAAAGAAGTTATCAAGTTACAGTCCAAGGGATCAAGCTTACTTCAAGAACCTATGTTGCATTCTTTTATGATGAATCAAGATTGTTGCCCCTACCAATTGAAGACCCTCAACTTAAAGTATACATCCTCGAATTTGAACCCACTACAATAAGTTCGCGGTCAAATTTTTTCAAATCGGGGAGTATGACGCAGGAGCATACCAAGCCAAGAAAAAGAAGTTGGAAGACCATGGATAGTCTTCCATGGAGTGTCTAATAGTATAACCTTATTTTTCTGTTATTTTCCTATTTTAGAAGCTTTAATTAGTGGTTTTACATGTAATAAAGCCATTAGAACCAAATTAGAAAGTTTGGATTAAATTAGGAGTGTTTTAGGAATTTTTCAGAATTTGTTGGGTTTTCTAGGCTAATCCCAATTTTTATGTTTAGCCTACTATTTCAAAG
Organism: Platanus orientalis; assembly: GCA_025762735.1. Classification (NCBI taxonomy): domain Eukaryota; kingdom Viridiplantae; phylum Streptophyta; class Magnoliopsida; order Proteales; family Platanaceae; genus Platanus; species Platanus orientalis. The sequence continues at coordinate 1,487 of JAOXJP010213490.1, forward strand.
GTCAAAATTTGACCTTTTGGTATGATTTTGGGGTCATAAAATAGGTTATTCAATTACCCTTCTAACGAGACCAAGATTGCACAAATCCGAGGTGATTTGGGAAAGTTATGACCAAATTACTAAGGGGGAGTCAGAAAAAATGGGAATAGTGTTTTTTTTTAGAAAGTCTTTAAGTTTTAGTAATTTAGACTTTAGGAAATTTTATATTTTGGATAGTGTAGGAATCATGGTTTTAAAGATCGGATGATTTGAGATCGAATTGCCCAATCCGGATTGGGATCGGATAGACCGGTCCAATCCTACCCTGCAGATTGCGATCCTACTGGTATCGAACGATCTGAAGAAAAAAAAAACCTTAAAAAATAGTTTTTTTTTTTCAAGAATGCACAAACCCTTCCATTATTCTCTATGAATATTCCTAAAAGTTTTGAAATAACATATAAGAGGTAAACCCCATGGCCTTATGACGTACGATAAAACTATTACACATTTTTCATGTAAAATATATATATATATATATATATATATATATATGTATGTATGTATGTATGTATGTATATACTAACCCTCCCTTGGAACCCCCGCCCCGCTAACCCCCTTAGGAACTGCCTCTATTGATGGTGGAGGGCACACCCACCCACCGCCCCTATAATAGAAGACTAGATTAAGCTTCACCAACCCCTTGACTAAAATAATGAATAATGTACTATTATTATTTTTTTATAGGATTTTGTACATAGTTTAGTTTTATGCATCAATATATATAACAATATTGGATGTTTGGTTATACAAACTACAATTTTGACCTTATACGAACCTCGTAACCTTGTACATACATGTATGATGCACTTAACATGCCTACAATTATGTTCATCATTATTTCTATGTTATTTTATTTGTATATGGTTTGGTTTTTCTATAGTAGAAGTAATCATATTAGATGTTTGGCTATGAAATATTCAATCTTTATCTTTATAAATATAAATGCCCGTAATAGTGTTTATTCATGTATGATGCACCTAACATACCTAAAATTGAATTTTTTCATTCAAACTTTGCATGAAAAGAATATTATGAATTTTAAGGTATTTTTTTACTTTAGATCAGGTTTAGACCGAACGATCCACAATCCAATCTGATCCCAGATCGGTTTTAGGCCTGGACAATCCGGTCCACCGATCCGATCTTTTAAACCATGCTAGGAATTAGAAAAACGTGTACAACAAGTAATTAATGTTTTTAGCAAGTTTAGGATTTTAGAAAGTGTGTTTTAAGAAGTTTTAAATTTTAAAATATTTTTCTTTTTTTAGAAAGTTTCAAGTATTTTAAGATGTTAGCCTATTTAAAGGCACCCTCTATGCCATAAAATAGAGTTGAAGATGAATATTTGAAAGAAGACACGTGTGTTGAAGTGGGTGTGGTAACCCAAGTTCTCTCTCAACCCCTCACATGAGGTGAGCATTCTACCCTCTTTCTCTCTCTCCTTCTCTCTTATATCATTTCTTCTTTAATCTTTTTCTCTACTTGTTTTCTTTAATTTCTACTTTCTTTTAATTTAATTTTACTGTTTCCTTTGTTTCTTTCTCACTCTTTTCTTGATTCTTGATTTCATCTTTCTTCTGGTTCTCTTGATTTCTAAATGACATTTGTAGCTTATCCCTAATTGTTGTGAGATCGATTTTTAAAAGGGTATCCTAAATCACATATACTAAGCAAAATAAGTGCTGGTCGAAGGCAGAGAAGCCACATGTTTTGGCTAGTGTAGTTTCTAATTTTTCTTTAGAAAGTATTTGTTAATAAGAGTTAAGTATTAGATAGTTTCTATTTTAGGTAAGGTTTCTATTTCTATTATTTTTGAGGTTTTTAAAAGAGGGAATCCCTATGTAATCAAAATGCTTGGATATGAATAAAAAACTTGCTGGGTTTTTGCTCCACCACGAGTAGAATTCTCTCTTCTTCAGGTTCTGTGCCAAACCCGAAACTAGGATGGGACTTCCTAAATCCTGAGGTAGGGATTACTTCACACAGGTACAACTTTCTCTTCTCTTCTCTTTGTTTCTTTCTTCTTCTTCTTTCTTCCTTCTTCTTTCTTGGTTTGCTTTGCTGTTTTCTCCTTGAAAGAACCCTGTGACCAGCTTTCTTGAGAAGTTCTTGAATCAATAAAACAATAAACTGATCACCCACAGTCTGCTCCTTTGATTTCCATCAGTTAACCCTATTACTCCTTTCTTATAACCTTGCCACACCTTGAGAATCACTTTCCCTTAAAGTATTGATTTAGAACCTAGATTTCCCCATCTCAAATAACCCTGTGGCAGCTTCGCCTTCAACCTTTTTGTTTGAAATTCCCATCAAGACTCTTCTAGCCACTGATTTCTGGGATTGAACAGACTTGTACTTGCTTCCCCTGTTTTCTTTCATCACCAAACCCAGATAACCTAAGCTAATCATGTAGTTACCTTCCTTGAGAGTCCTAATCAGTTTCTATCAAGAGAGCTGATCTCCCACTTGAAGTATACCCAGCGGCTCATGAGTCTGAAGAGATTGTTCAAGGAACCACCCAGAATGTTGAGATCATTCTGATCTATTCATTGCGGCAGTAGTAGCGTGGACATTCCTGAGTGTGTGATTGATTGATTAACACTGGATTTTTCTCAGTGAGGCAAACTGTGGCAGCACCTGTGTTATTCAACTTGGAAAGGATCAAGACGATGAGATTGAGCAGCCTGCTACTATGTTTTGATAAAAACCACTGGTATTTCATCCCTCTTAAACTTGCAGTATGTATTTCTTTAACCAGTACAATAATCAGACTACTTTTAACCATAAAATAGCCTGCTGTCTAGACCATGTTCTTTCCCAATCATCCCTGCCCATTATTACCATGAACACCATATTTCTATACTGTTTGGAAAATTTTCCAGATCTGTTTCATCCTATTAAGGTCTTGCTGTTTACATTCAAAGCAGAACCTATTTCAGCCTTACGTTACCTTTGATTAACCTTCTAACCTAGCTCAACCTATAGCCAACAACCTTGGCATGCATTAGTCTCTTTAGCTTTGCTTGCTTTATCCCCTGGAATGCTATTTTGGGTTGGTGCTGCATCAGCGATTTTTAGATATTCAAGAACCCAGAATTTTCTGTTATGAAAATATGAATGGAAGCAAGAAACAGAACTAACAATAGAATTTTAAACAAGGGAATTTAACGGAGTTTATAGCATTTAAAGAGAGAAGGAGAAGAAAACCTGTAATTTGGAAGGAGGTAGAGGATTTCTATATCAAGTTATATAAGGAAGAATTTTTTGTTTGGCCTCGGCTAGAGGGTATGGAGTTTGATCGCATTTCTGGTTCAGACTTCAGACAAGGTCATGTTGGAGAGAAGGTTTTCGGAAGAGGAGGTTTGGAAGGTGCTTTCTGGCATGAAAGGGGATAAGGCCCCGGATCTGGATGGGTTCACTATTTCGTTCTTCCATAAATGATGGGATATGGTGAAGGGGGACCTAATGATGGTGTTTGAGGAATTATATTACTCGGAAGAGTTTTATGAGCATTTGAATAATTCTTTTATTTCCCTGATCTCTAAAAAGCTCAATGCAAAGGACTTGAAATATAATTGTCCGATTAGCCTTGTAAGTGGTGTCTATAAGATTATATCTAAGACATTGACTTTTAGACTTCAGGTGGTCATGAATGGGAATACTGCTCAGCCCCAAAGAGCTTTTATTGAAGAAAGGTAGATTCTAGATAGTGTCCTTATTGCTAATGACTGTATTGAAGATGAGAGATAATATGCTAAAAATTGGTTAATTTGCAAGCTTGATCTGAAGAAAGCTTATGATCATGTCAATTGGAATTTTTTGGACTATGTGCTTTGGGACCAAGTGGAAAAGCTGGATTTTTACTGTATTAGAATGGTGAAATTCTCAAAGTTGGTTAATGGTTGCCCTGCGGGGTTTTTTAGAAGCTCCAGAGGTTTGAGGCAAGGTGATCCCCTTTCCCCCCTTTTGTTCATCATGGTGTCGAAGGTTTTTACGTAAAATGATCATGAAGGTGGAAGAAGGGCATCTCCCAGGGTTTTCGGTGGGTTCTAGGGGTTGCAGGGTCTCTCATCTGCAATTTGATTGTTTTTCGTCTTGATTTTTGGAAGGTAGCTCTCTTATCTAACGGGGGTAGATTGACCTTCCTAAAGGAAACTTTGGTCTCTATTCCGAATTGCTATCTTTCTCCTTTTACTATCCTAGCCTTGATGGCTAAGAGAATTGAGACGATGTTCTGTAATTTCTTGTGGAATGAATCGGTAGAGTATCATCGTTATCATCTTGTTGATTAGAACACAAGTTGCATTCATTTGAAATATGGTGGTCTTGGTTTAAGGTTGATTAGGCATCATAATAGGGCTTATGGCTAAATGGTTATGGAGATTTGGAGTTGAGAGAAGGAGTCTTTGGCATAGTGTAGTGGTTGCTAGATTTTGTGAGGTGTTGCGTTGGGAAGGCAAAGTGGAGAGAGTTACACATGGGTGTGGTATTTGGAAATCTATTCAGAAAGTGTCTGATGTTTTCTGGAAGTTTATTCGGTTTAAGGTTGGTTTAGGTAGAAGGATTATATTTTGGGAGGACAGAAGGATTGGGGAGGTTCTGTTGAAGGGTGCATTTAAGAATTTGTTCTCATTAACTATTGACCTGATGGTTTTGGTGGTGGATCAGTTTGATGAGGTTAGTAATATTTGGATTCCTAATCTCTGGTGGAATTTGAATGATTCGGAATTAAGTGAGATGTGCAAATTGTTGAGCATACATAAGGATTTGAAGCTAGATCTGTCGGTGGGCGATGGTTAGGAGTGGGTTATTTCAAGTAAAGGGAGGTCCACCACTAAGTCGTATCTAGAGATAGTTAGTCATAGGTCCTCTCAATTTCCTCACAAAGGCATTTGGATACCGAGCATTCCTTCGAAAGTTTCGTTCTTTATTTGAAATTCTTCCCTGGATAAAATTATCACCCTAAATCATCTGTAAAGGATTGGAATTTGGCAAATAGGTGTGTCCTCTGTTTGCAAGATGAGGAATGGGTAGATTATCTTTTTGTCCACTGTCCCATGGCAAATATGATCTAGGATTTCTCTCTCATTTATGTGTTTCTTGGTCTTTCCCTCTTCAGTTTTGTGAGCTAATTTTGGGATGGTGGATTCGTGACTTGGAGGGGTTTCTTGCTATCATTTGGTCTTTCCCATCGGGGGCCATTTATGAAGCCTCTGGAAAGAGAGAAATAATAGGATTTTTTAGGGCAAGAGGAGGAATCATATGGACCTCTCCCTTTTCATTTATAGAGCTTTATTTGATTAGATTTCTATTAGGGAAAATTTTGATAAAAGGGAGTGGTATTCCCTTTGGTGTGAGGAATTGTAATTCAAGGGTTGGTGGTGGTTTTTTTTTTTCTTTTTTCTTTTCTGTTTTATTCTCTGTCTAGTCATCCTTCACCTTCTTGGTGAGGGTTTTGTGTTTGTGTTTATGTTTTTCTGTTTTTGGTTTTGTGTTTTTTTCTCGTTTCAATAAAGATTGCATTTTTCCTCTCAAAAAAAAACCAATGGTAACCCCGCTTTAGAAGGGGGCAATTTGACCGATTTGTTGGGCCAGAAATTCCATTCGTGTAGGTAAATTTCTGCAAATCCAATGATTTAGGCAGCAACTTGAACTCTTCAGCCAAGGTGAATATGACAGCAGTAAGGTAAGGGGAATGTTTGGAAGAAGAAGAAGAATTTTAGGGAGATCAAGGAGATGGGATAAGAAGAAGAAATAGAAAGAGATTAGAGAAAGAAGAAGAAGAAATAGAGATAGAATCTAGGGAGCCATCGGCTACACCATAGAAGGGGGAAGATAACACCACCACTCATGGGTTTCTAAAAACCAAATCTTTATTTCAAAAATCATCAACTTTAGAATCAACTAGACTGATTTTATATAGACCTTGATTCAGTCCTAAACCTAATTTGACTCACAAGACGCTCCTAATCTAAATAGGACACCTTAAACACTTTTGACTTTTCAAATAAACATGACTCATAAACTGACCCTATGGCTATCGACCAACCCTATTCAACCTCTATTTAGGACTTCTTAAACATACCAAAATAACAATAAAAGACTGACTAAATCCTTATTACGAAAGTGACCCATTAAAATAAAATAAAAATTTACCGTAAACAACCTAATATACTCTAATAAACCCACATAAAACACAAGGCTTAAATCTGGCCATTTATGTGGGGGTACATACTTTTTTTTTATGAAATATGTGGGGGTACCTACAACAGTCTCTTTATATTGTCCGCATCATTCTCCCGAGGTGGGGCAAAATTCGACCTCAAATTTTGATGTAACCGCTCTCCATCACAACTCCCACTTAAAAATCTAGTTAGACTTCACAAAAGTGGTGGCAACCATGGTTGAGGACCAAATATTGACTTCTTGCACGAACCTGATCGCTTAGATCTCTTCTTTGTCCTAGCCCTAGGCTTCCTCTGGACTTCAGTCTTGGACTCAGATGTTGAAGATGGAACATCCTTCTAACTCTTGGGGTTGGACTTTGATCTGAAACTAGAGAAGAAGTAAGGCCATTGGTTGATGTTGAAAAAGAAGATGCAGCAAACCTAGCTCGTTCTGCTTCTTGGTCTGCTTTGAATCTTGCTCGTGCATTTTACCAGGCACTAAGAAATCTGTACTGGAATTATTTTCATTGCCTTTCAATTTTCTAAAGTCTATTTAGATTAATATCACGTTAGCATTGGAGAATCAAGCGGCACCACTTGTCAAACCAAATATTTTTATTTACACAATATAAATTATATTTCATTTCTTTAAGTTCAAATCTAATGTGATCTTCTTATAGATAATTCATCCCATCCTCATATGTTGGGAAAGTAAGAGGATCATCATAAATTCCCCGATAAAAATATGGACACATGTAAGGATCCATAGGATGAACAACCCACCAACGGTCTGCACGAACTCAACTGGATAGAAACACAACTGGAACCTAGCTCTGATACCAAAATTGATGTAGGATATAGGCCCAAATAGTAATATGCGGAAGCAAGGACAATTTTAAAAAAAACCATGAACTGAATTTTGGGACACCCAAAGCTCTTAAACTTTTAAAAGAATTCTAAAGAATGATGAAGGGAATCAAATAGGAGAGATTATGAAGAATAGAGTCAAAAAGGAAAGAAGAAATATAAGAAAAGGGTAAGATAACACCACCACCCGTGGATTTCTAAAAACCAAATCTTTATTTCAAAAATCATCAACTAACTTTACAATCGACTAGAATGATTTTATATAGACCTTAACTTAATCTTAACCCTACTTTAACTCACAAGACACCTAATCTAAATAGAACACTTTAAACACTTTGACTTTCTAGATAAACATGACTCATAACCTAACCCTATGCCTATCAACCATCCCTATTCAACCTTTATTTAGGACTTCTTAAACATACCAAAATAAAAATAATAGACCCTGGCTTAAAGCCTTATTACAAAAATGACCCGCTTAAAAAAAGTGACTATAAACTACCTAATATACTCTAATTAACCCACATAAAACACAAGACTTAAATCTGACCCTCTTATGTGAGACCACATACAAGAATCTATTTATATTGTCCGCATCACTTCTTCCACCAGCTTCATGCAAACAAGAAATATTTTGAACCTTAGAACTAGACGTCGCCACGTGTCTGTCCTTGTAACAATCGTTTGACACCAAGGTCGCCAACCTGAGATCTCCATCCGGAGAGACTAAAGGGTAATCCTTAGTGTCCCTTGCCAATTGTTAGGGGCCTCACTGGGACTTCTCCTGTCCATCTTTCATCCTTGAAGCAGCAATGTATCCTAGGTCTTCGCCCTTTTCCTTTCAAATTCCAAATTGAATATAGATCTTCCTTCCAAACCAAGATATGGAACATTCTAAACCCATCATCGATGAAAATTTTTACCGTGTATTTATCAGGGTCTTTCACTAGAACTCGGGCCCACTCAATCGACGAAGGGTCCAAAGCATCCGCCTTAACGAAACCTCCACACTCATCTCCCATCACTTGGAAGGTTGGCATTTTCCAAGGGTGCGTCGGAATCCAAAGACACAAATCCAGCCTCCTTGGACAGAAGGGCCTTAGCCACCGCAACCCGTTTGGGTTAGCCAAACGTCCATAATATACCCCAACCCTTCTTTCATGTCTTTAAGACTCGTTCTGCATCTTCCTTCGATGAGAAAACAAAAAGGAAAAGGGAGTTGGGCATCCGTTTCACCTTTAAGTCCCCTACTAATTTCCATATTTTATTTTCCCATTATGATAAAAGTTGAATGCCTGGAAAGTCTCCACCGATGCGTGCAACCAAGCAGTAACGCATCTGACGAATCCCACTTCCGCCTTTCCCTAGTCCAATAAGATGATTCTACGTCCCTCTTTGATACAAACAACATAATGAGGCTTATGTATGTGTTATGATTGTAGAGAAATGTCAAAAAGGTATTTCTTGTGGTAAGGATGTAGAGAAAGGAAGGATCATCTCATGAAATGGGAAGACGTATCAAAATCTAAAGAGAACAGTGGACTAGGAATTAGGAAATTGAAACAAAAGAATCAAGCTTTCTTAGGAAAATGGTTGTGGCGATTTATAGAGGAGCAACATTCCTTATGGCAATCCATCATTGTGAGTAGGTATGGTACGACTGCAAATGGATGGGATGGGATGTCCGCCAAACTCTTCCCCATTCTCATTCTCTAATGTAGAAAAATATTATGCAAATTGCACCGCAATTCTTTCCTCATACATGTTTCATATTAGGATGCAGAAACCACATCCGTTTTTGGAAAGATCTATGGTGGGGAGATGTCATTCTTGCCGAGTCATACCCTAGGTTGTTTCAGTTGTCCTCCAAAAAAAAATGTTTGTGTTCAAGACATTCTTTCTTACTCCTCTAATGGGTTGTCATGGAACTTGAATTTTCCCAGAGAGCTTCTTGAGAGAGAGATCCCCATGGTGGGAACCTTGACAAAAACCTTGAAAGAGGTGTATATCTCACCACATGATAATGATGTTTAGGTATGGTGTCCAACACCTTCTGGGAAATTCTCAATCAAATCTTTTTTTTTTTGTCCTTATTGTTGAAAATCAACCTCAATATCCAATACATGTCTGAAGTATTTGGCAATCGTTGGCTCCTCCAAGAGTATGTGCATTATCTTGGCTAGCATGCTTTGATCGATTAAATACAATGAATGTTCTTCAAAGGCAACGCTCATACATGTGCCTTTCCCCTAATATATGTGTACTATGTGGATCGGATGGGGAGTCATATAATCACTTATTCCTACATCGCAAATATGCAAGGAGGATTTGGGTACACATATTTGATGGGCTGAATGGGCATTGGGTTATGCCCAGGTCGATTAGGGGATTCCTATTACTGTGGGGAAAGATTGGAGTGATGGAGGAGAAAAAACGAAAGTTATTTTTGGATGCGGTAGCTCTGGGGGTTATGTGGGGTATTTGGAATGAGAGGAATAAGAGAATTTTCGAGGATGTAAAAAAGGAGTACGAATCAATTTTGGATGCTATCATTAGAGAGGTAGGGCCATGGATGTTGATATCTATTGAATTCCATGCCATATCCCTTAATGACTTTATATGTGATTGGACAGTTGCTATTATGCCATCCATTTCTACATAGCATAGAATAGGCTTAGCGTGGATCCCACCACTAACAGGTAAATTGAAATTGAATTTTGATGGATCAGCAAAGGGAAATCTAGACCCAACCAGTTTTAAGGGTATTATAGGGGATAAAAATGGTCAAGTAGTATTAGCTATATGTGGCCCCTTGGGGGAGGGGATTCGACTAAAGCCGAACTCTTAAGTTTGTTGTATGGCTTGAGGGAGATCAAGAAATTAGGTCAACATGGCTGTTTAGCAGAAGGAGACTCAAAGGTGGTAATCTCTTGGGCTCTTGGTTCATCTGAGGGGGCTTGGATGTGGAAGCATTTTATTCATGAGATCTAGCCTACTTTGAAGGAAATGGATATTGTTCTGTCTCACATTCCAAGAAGCCAAAATGGGGAAGCTGATTGTCTTGCAAAGTGGGGGCCAGGAACAATCTGAAGTTTTTAAGAGCAATAGGCTTCCAAAATGGGGTTGAAATGATGTAGTATTGAAAAGTCAATATTGTATTTTTATGTTGATTTTCTTTGCCCCCATTTGTTCATTCTATTCTTTTAATAAAATATGGTTATTCATAAAATAAAATAAAAATGTTTTATGGGTTTAATTAGAATTTTGTAACGGAGATATTTTTGTAATAAGGCATTTTTGCCAAGGGGATAGATTAAGTTTTTTCTTTTTATTTGAATGGGTTGTTGTAATAAGGCTAAAAGCCGAGGTCTATTTTGCGATTATACTGGGTTGGTTGTCTCTACAAGTTGTTTGTCCTTTGGTGGGTTGCCACATTCAACAAAAAGGGCCCCACAAAGACTGTTGATCAACAGCCCTTGTGCCCATAAGTTTTAGAAGCTCTAAAATTTAATAAAGTTTTGTTTTAGAAGTCATAAGTTTTTAGAAATACTAATGCAACAAGTTTAAATAGTTTTAGAAGTTTCTATTATTAGAAACTTTCTAAAATATTGATGGTTGTAAACCTATAAAAGGCACACACACCCCCCCCCCTCTCTTCCCATTGATTTTCTATCAAGGAATAAGAATTAATTTGTTCAATTTGGGTTTCCCCAAGTGTGGCCATGGGCCTCTTCTACTTTTCCCCTAGGGTTGACACCATTAGCTCCCCTATCTTCTTCTCTGTCTCTAGAGTGGCCGTGAGATACCCTATTCTTTTCTTCTTCTTTTTCTACTTCTTCCAATCTTTCTTCTTCTACTTCTCGTCTTTTATCCATTGCTCTTATTCTTTTAAAACTTTCTTTATTCCCTATCTTCCATCTCTTATCCTCGTGCTGCAACTGTTAACATCATCATTTTCTCCACATGAAGAAATCAGGTTGCTGAATTCGGAGATCTTCAGGAAATCTAAGATCACCATTGGAATCACATAGAGCCTCTTTGATGCATAAACACTGATCTGGACATTGGAGTAAAGTGGGGCCCACACATGGCCTTGGTGGGGACCACACATGAAGACCCATGGAGGACAATTGATTGACATAAAGGAAAGAGTTTTTGTGGTTGTTCTAGTTTTTCTTAGTCATTTTGATGTATTATTTCATATTTTATAAGTTAACGAGGATAAGGACATAAAAAAGGCGACCCAGTGCACGAGGCTCCCGCTAACGCGAGGTCTAGGGAGGGCAAGATGTACGCAGCCTTACCCCCATTTCTGGAGAGGCTATGGGGGGGTATTTTTTTTTTTTTAATGTTTTTATAAGATAATAAGGCCAATTCGTCAGCCACAAAGAGAGCCACAATTTTGTCTCTAGGTTTCTAATAGTTTTGGAAGTCTCTTGGTAAGTAGTTGCTATTTCTTTAATTTCAAGTCTTTAAAAGGGATTTATCGGGAAAAAAAAGTCTTTAAAAGGGATGTTCCCCAATTGTAATCATAAGAGTAATAAAAAATTTGGGTTTTAAGCTCCATGATTAGTTCTCATTATACTTCAAATTTTCTCGTACCTAAAACTTGAACCCTGGTAGGGACTTCCCAGGCTCGTGGGATAGGGGTTTTCTCACGCAGGTTCTCTTCTTCTTCTTTTTCTTCTTGTCTACTTCTTCTCCTTTATTTTCTTATGGTGGATTGATGTCCAGATCTGCAACTCCATCTTGATCAGTATTTTCTTTGTTTTGGCTCAAAGCAAATCAAATTCTCCCTTATTCTAACCCATCATACAGCCTACCATCACCATACCTTTCAGTTTTCAATACGAAACCCATTCCAAATTCATTCTATAACCTGTGGTCACCTTTCTCTTTATCTCCTATTGATTTCAATATGAACTCTTAAGCCTCATACTTCCTTACTTTGCTGCCTGAAGTCCCCTCGAAATCAGCCCATCACAGCCTTGTTTCTTACATAACCACGAACTAGTCCTCTGAAGCATCTGATTTCAATCCCTAATAACCATCAGGATGACTGATTATAAACCCCTTCAAACTCCTCCTTAAACAGCCCCAGATTTAAGCTTTCAACCCTGTTATACTCATCCTGCTTCTGATCTCCTCCAGCCCCTATAATCTGCCCAGAGTTATACCCATCGAAACCCCTTCAATAATCCCTATACCTTGTCGTTTTCAGTATTGACCACTCACTGTTTGAAGCAAGACCTGAACTAGAGTTACCTCTCTTATTTATACAAAACCCTATTGTGCTGCATCAAACACCTCTATCAAAGTAAGGTAATATCACCTTTGTTTCATCAGGTGTGATGCTCCATAGGAATTTTATATTCCTTAAGCTCTGCAGTTTGGTCTATGCCTGAAATCTTCTTTTTTTCACCTATTTTCTGGGTATATACTAAGTGCAAATCACTCCCTTCTAATGTCCCTCTTTTCATTGCTTTCTTTTAGGGTTTTGATCCCCTATGGATCCCCCTATGAAACTCTTCATCTTCCACTTGATTTTCTTTCTTCTTCTTTAAAATAGAATCAAAGATTCCAAACTGTTTTGTTAAGAACAACACCATTAAAGAACCTTGAATTTTCTGAAATTCCTTGATTTGACCTAGCAAATTTTCTCCAAATTTCATGAAATTTTAACCATAACACCCTCAGATATGTCAGAATTTACTTCCAAAATTTGGTGATTTTTTTATGCATCATTAGGGGTATTTTGGTAATTCTGGGATTGTCCAGAAATTCCATAATTGCCTTTCTAGGTTATTTCTTCCCCTTTTTATCCTAATCTCTTCTAGCTTCCTTTCCTTCATTTTCTTCTTCAAATTTTAAAATTCTTGGCTACTTGTGTAATTTAAAGATTAATTCTTGGTGGAACAAAGTGATGGGGACATAATGCCACATAGTAGTCACAACGTGTTTTTTTTTTTTTTTTTTTTTTTTTTTTTTTTTGGTAACAGCAGTCCCAAGATTTTTCATCGTAGGAAGAAGTGTGCCTTGATAATGACTGGAGAGGCCTACACGTCAGACTGGAGCTGATTTGGAGACTTTTAGAGACACTTTTTATTTTGGGACATGTGGGGTCCACTTACTTGGCTTGATGGGGACCATGCGTGAAGGCACATGAGGGGACATGTGTTTGGTTGCTGGAAGAGTTCCTCTGTTGCTGATTATTAGCATTTTATTAGAGTTTTATTCCTTCATTTCATGTTTTATTAATTATTAGAAGTTGAGACATGCTTGGCATTATAGTTTTTGTTTTTGGGCAGATTTGTCTGTGTAATAAAACCCATTTAATGGACTGTTCGACCACTTTAGAAGGGTGACCAAGTTTAGGCTTAGTTTCAATTTCATAATGCTTTCTATTTTCTTGACTTGAGGGGTGTAAAAGGGGGAATTGTGGGGTGTAAGAAACACTACTAAATCTTTAATTTTTCAACAAAGTTTGATAATTTTGGAGCTCTTTGCAACCCACAACCTGGTGTTTCTTCTCAAGCTTTTGCAGCCAAAGCTTGACTTGGATGGTGATGTTCAAGTAAGGTGAAGGTAGGTGATTACCTCACACATATCCTCTTCTCCTTCTTCTTCTTCTTTATTATTGTTATTTGCTGCAAAACCAGAAACCCTAATCCCCATTATCAGTTTTTTTTCAATCTCACCCATAAAACCCCAAATTCCTCCAAGCTCATACAATCAGCCAGCCTTAATCCTATTACCTTTGACCTTCCCTCGTCAAGTTCCTTCAATTTCGCATCCAAACCCACCCCTATCATGATCCTAGATCTGTGGCTACCCCTATTCCATCTTCCATTGAATTTACTATATCCCAAATTCATAACCCAGGCCTGCGGCTACCAAGGTACATCCATACCAATGAAGTTAGCTGTGTTATACCAAAATCCACAGTCGAAAGGCCTGCTGTTCATCATTCCTTATTCCCTGTAAAATCCTTTTGAAAACCCAAACCCATCCAATGAGATAGACCCACCACTACTCCCTTAGTTCTCACTAATCAGTTTTCCCTTTAATAGCCTATACACCTGCGGCAGTCCATGAAGTATAAGTTGGGGACTGGTAATTCAGTATTCCTAAGGAGATAAATATGTGGTTGCTGGATTAGTGGAAGACCCTGAGTTTCTACATTACTTCACTGTCTCAAAGTTGGGCCGCTATCAACTCTTGCCTGTTGTTATATATGACCTGCTAGGTTTCACACTAGTAGTGCACTCTGTGAACTTCAGAAGAGCTGCTGAATAAGTACTGGACAAATTCTGATGGATTGAGCTAAGTCGCAGGGACCCCCACACCTTGCTGTTTGGGGGTATCGGCTACACTGTTACAGTTTACACTGCCCATTCACCCCTTTTACCTACTTTTTCAAGCTTTTAAATACCCACTTTACTTGCTGTTTTAGTGGCAACTTACCTGATTTATTATTTGAATACGTCACCTAAATCACCCTTCCATTTAATCCTTACCTTCAATACCTGAAACCTGTTTGGCTTAGCTAGTGTGATTAGGTATTCGATGATGTTATGTTGACTGATTTCTAATAAAATAAGTAATTCATATTATAAAAATTAAATCTGATTGTGTTTCTTGCTTTATCTTGGTTCCATATTTTGAGTGTTGAGTTTCATTCTTACCCAATTTCTGAACTGAACTTGAACTGTATTAGATTCGAGGGTAGGAATCTAGTTTATCCCATCTCATTGCATTGTGCGCCTGCTTGCATCTCTTATTGCATCTGATTTCACCATATGCTGCATCGCAAAGTGTCCTCTTGCTTCCGTTATTGATTTGATGATTCTTTGAGATACTTGGCAATACCATATAGAAACTTTGGGGAATCCCCTCCACTGTGCTACATCACTCTTTAACCAGAATCACTGTTTCCAGTTCCTGTTGCTTGGGCCAATCCCAGTTTAAGAGGGATTTCAAATAGGATTTCTGAGAAGGCTACATCATCACCTTCGATTGTCCCTCTGTATTTCCCCTGCGTTCGCCAGGATGCTTCCTCCTGCTCGGGGAGGCTCTAAGAGACATCGCACAACTATTCCGGGCCACCCATGGTGGAGCCCACTGGCTAAAACTCGCCGTCAACATGCTCACTTAACTCTCCGTCGACATTACATGACAAACTTGATATTTATGCAATGGGTGCAAATAATGGGGAAAAAAATCCTTAGTTATCGAGCTTAGACAATCTATTCCTAACATAGTTTTAACAATTATGACTTCCTCATTGCAGGGCTAAGTACAATTAATCCCCCCTTATCTTGAGTCAGAAAGTCATATTCATCAGACTGGTTACCCAAACCAGTGAAGAGTCAAGGGTTACCATAGCAAGTTGTCATGAAGATCTGGATAACATATGACCTCCGAAAGTTCATATATATTTAAGACAAAAGAAAGTATACTTTGGTGAATAAATGGCAATTCACTATGATTACAACCAAAGTTCATCATAAACTAATTAACCAAATCCCATTATACACTTTCTATCCTATCAAATATTATCCCCATCATTTAGAGATAAGTTCTACCATCTCCCCTTAAGGGGCTTTCAGTTGTCTATATGATTTGTGCTAACCACAATAAAAGAGATAAAAGAATAAAGGTCTATATGAGAGGGAATGAGGCTTTGAAAAGGATAGTTGCAAATTATATATGTACTAGGTGCAAAATGTAATGTCAATGCACTCAAATTTTGGGCAGAGAGTTCTCTAATAAATATATATATATATATATATATGAGGTAATATATTAAAATCAAAAGAAAAGGGATGCAAGACAGACAACAAGCCCAAGAACCAACAGCACACACCCATTAGGCACCAAAGACAATCGAATCCCAGTCAAACACCCAGGACTGAGGAAAAAAAAAACATTACAAGAAGGCAGCAAAGAAACCCACAAAAAAACAATAAAGACATCTCATTATCTACAACCCAACAAGGTGTAGACACCCGGCCATCAAATAACCTTGCATTGAGCTCCAACCAAATACACCAGCAAACCTTTGTTTATCCCTCATACCCGTCTTGAGATTGGAAACGGGTATAGAATTAAGTTTTGGAAAGATTTTTGGAGGGGCGATAAACCTCTTGGAATCTTTCCCTAGATAATTTCGCATCTCTTCTCAAAAAAGATTGTTTGTTTCTGATATCCTTATTTGTTCTCCTTTGGGTATCTCTCAGAACCTTTCGGTCTCTAGAAACTTATATGACAGGGAAATTGAGTCGGTATCCAACCTTATTTCCTTCCCTTTCAAATGCCCATATTTCTATTGATGAACCTGATAGGTGTACTTGGACAGTTGAACTCTTGACCCTTCTGGGGCCTTCTCACCAAAATCTTTCTTTTCAAGCCTGTGCCAATTTTCCTCTATGGACAGGTCTTTCCCTCATAAAAAAGTACGAAAGTTTCCTGTTCCTTCACGTATTCAGGTGTTTCTCTGGATTGCCTCTCTAAATAGGATGAATACCATGGACCTCCTCCAAAGATGGCAGCCATACATGGTGTTGTCTTTGAAAGTGTGTGTTTTTTGTATGAAAAATGGGGAGTCAGGAGAGTATATTTTGATCCATTGTGAATTCTCTAGGCTTATTTGGTCCTACTTCATGTCAGGAATTACGCTAAATTAAGTTATGCCTTGGCATCTAGTTGATCTTATTAGCTAATGGAATGGAAAGTTCTTGGGCTTCCACGGGAATTGCTTTTCGAGTGGAATTATTCATTGTATTTGTTGGGATATTTAGAAAGAGAAAAATAGAAGAAATTTTTATTGTGTGCAGGAGTCCCCTTAGGAGACTGGATTCTATCCTCTTTGAGGTGGCTTCTTAAGCGATGGTTACCAAAAAAATTCATAGAGTATCTTTAAACGATTGACCTGCATGCCTTTGTATTTGATTTGTATTGCTTATTGTTGTTCTCTGTTGTATTTGCTTTGATGTTTTTTTCCTTTGCTTTTTCAATATACATACATACATACACACACACACACACACACACACATATATATTGAAGGGCTTCACTAAGGAACAAGACAGGGATATAAATATTCCAGACATCTTACGGACAAGAAAAGCAGTATAACAAAGCAAGAAAAAGTCAGTTCATGATTATATGGAGAAATCAATTCAAATAAATAAGAATAATTCTATCAAAGTACTTCTATCTATTGCTGCTAAATCAATAACAACAATAGGAATTTGCCCCTTCACAAATAACCCATTTGAATCACAATAGCTTTCGGTCTTGAAACTAAACTCCAGTATCGTATTTGAGAAATGAAATTAAACTTGCCTATACCAAAAAAAAATGGACAAGGTGAGGTCAAAGGAACATTGATAACAAGCCACTCCAAGAGGACTCTAAACAGTAAGCAGAAAAATAACATATCCCAATAAATAGCAAGCCAAAGAATTTAATAAAAGAAAATAATTACATCATATATGAAAGAAAAGGAAAGGAAAATATTCTTTGTGAATATAGTAAGTACCATTTCGACGCCTGAAGCTTTCAAATAAAGCATCCAGCTGTTTCTTAATAACAAAATAGACAGGAGCAGGACAGGATACAGAGGTGTGAAACATCTGCTGGCATTGTATCTTCTGCCATGAGAAACAGCCAGTGAGTACTTTCCCTTGAATGTGCTGCAAAGCCTTTGCTGCCTCCAAATGTAGTCTTCCATCAAAAGTTATGAGAGCTTTCATAAAATGATCCTTTGGTTCAGGGGGGAACACTTGAACCCAGCAACAATTGCCCATGGGGCTCTTGGTAGGCATGAAGCCAGCAATTTCCCTGAGAAGTGCTTCTTCACAAGCAGCACATGGTTTATCATCAACAGCATCTCCTCTCACCAAGAAAACATCTAGAATTCTCTTATCTGTCACAGTTCTCAAAATATCTAAAATTTCTGGTTCAGAAATACCTTTATCAAGTCCGATTAAGACAACACCATCCATGTACTTCTTGCTAAGTTCACAACGAACAAACCTTCCTCCTATCAGCAGGTTAGAGCAGTCATTAATGATAGAATCAGCATCTTGCCTTTCACATCTAACAATTGCAAAACCCTTGCTACACCTGCGTGGCCAACAAACCTTGGCTTTTATAGCAGGAAAAGAAAACATTCTATGATCACCTCCAAAGCTCGTCCCAGATGGTGATACCTTCAGCAAGGAACCATTTAAATTAACATCATTCATCTCTGCAACAGCTTTTTGAGCAGCTTCAGGTGTAAGAAATGTTATCCTTCCCCACTTTCCCGTGTCCTCCCCATCTTGTACAATGCTTGCATGCTTGTGGAAACTAACAACTCCAGATGCACACTTTTCAAAAATCATAAGAAGTTCCTTATCATCAAGAGCGCTCACATCTGAATGGAATACATCTACAGTTAAATATCTATTTTCAAGTTCTAGATGCTTAATTTCAGCACCAGCTCCAAACAATGCCACAGAGGGAGAAACACCCGTTCCCCCACGATACAAGCACTTCTCCAAGCATTCGTCTCTTAACCATTTTTTTTCATACCCCAAGGCAACACTCACAAGGCTAGAAACCTTTCCCATATCTTGTGAAGAGACAAATAATTGAATCTCCCCCTTATCAACGTCAACTTCAATACCAATCCGATCATCCATGCAAGTTGTTCGAATACGTGACACAAGCTGAAGCAAGTTACTGTTAAATTTCCCACAGAATCTTTTCAGCATAATACTGCCAAATCCAGACATTAACCTCACCTGCAGCTTCCGACCCTCCATCTGTGCGATGTTGAACAAAGGAGGAGGACAAAGAGTAGACAAACATTCGTGGTCCAAAGCAGTAACGCAAACCAAATATTGATTCGAAATTGATAGGAGTTCACCAAAAACTACCCAACTCGGCTTCCGACCATATATTAGCAAAGAACATGAAGGGTGGAGCTGAAAATGTTGTCCAGTTAAGGCCACTTCATAACCAAGTCGATCATATCCAGAATACATGGCTACATTTTCAGCAAGGGATGAAAGTATAATCCTTTTCAGATTTTTATCATGCTTAGTTGGCACATGTGGGTTCCAAAGCCAGTAACTTGGGACAATAATGCTTAGTTCATTTTTTAGGCAATATTCCAATTCCAATACTGTCTCCTTACATCTTCGCATAGATTTTGCATTTATGCTGTTATCCCAACACCATTTATTTTTATTTTCTTGGGGCACATCCTCCCATTCCTTATAAACAGAGAGCAGTGTGAAGAGGTCACCATCACGATGGCAGAATTGCACCTTAAGGCAGTCAGATTTGGATTTGTCATCATCACTACCAACTCGACAGAAAATTGTACTCGCATTAGCCATAACGGCAGCAAGAACAACACCCTCTTTGCGCAAATGATAACCCAAGCTTCCAAGAATAAGTTTTCCAAGTCTAGGCTCAATGCCCAATTTAACCAAGTACCGACCCTCCTCGGTTATTTCAAAAACATCATCTTTGAATGTAATAGCACCTAACTGAATAAGATTCCGGATTGCCATGTCAATTGCCTTGGGATTAGGTGCATCAACAAAATCAAACTTTTGTACATTCTTAATGCCCAAGGCAAGAATCCTCAGAACTGCAACACCAAGGTGAACTCTACGAATCTCAGGTTCCTGATGAGAAGGCATTGCTTGATAATCACATTGTGAGTACATTCTGTAACATTTGCCTGGTTCTGTTCGACCAGCACGGCCAGCTCGTTGATCAGCAGAACTCTGACTGACCCTGGTAACTCTAAGGACATTCATACCAGTGCTAGGTTCAAATTGGCTCTCTTTGACCATACCAGAGTCAACCACATATTTAACCCCCAGGATAGTCAACGATGTCTCTGCAAGATTCGTGGCAAAAATAACTTTTCTCTTTCCTGGGTGGTTCTGGAAAACACGACACTGCTCTTCATAAGAAAGTTTTCCATGTAAGGGCAATGCAACTGCAGTGGAAGCTTGAAAATTTACACAAGCCCATTCCACTTCAATCTGAGAAGTTAAAAAAGCAAGTATGGCCCCCTTTTCCTCTGTTTTGTGAATCTCAGTCACCATCTTCACAACATCAGAAACATATGAAGCACAATTACCAGAATTGGATTTCAAAATGGCAGTAGTCCCTCCAGATACACTAGGAACATATTTAATGTCAACAGGAAAATTTCTTCCCACCACATTAAAGGTTTTGCAAGCAAAGAAGTATTCTGAAAGCTTGCTTGTATCAGCTGTGGCAGACATTATAATAAGCCTCAGATCAAACCTCTCATTCAGTAAATTTTTAAGCAATGCCAATAGGAGATCAGTGTTCAAGCTTCTTTCATGAGCCTCATCTATTATGATGTATGAAATGTTAGCCAATTTATTATCCTTCATGTAGTGTTGCAGTAGGCAATGGTCCGTCATAAATATTACCTTAGAATTAAATCCCCGAGCAGATAAGTATGTTGAATAACATGCAACTGAATTGTCTTCATAACAACCATTACTTTCTTCCCCAACCCTTTGTGCCAAAGAGATGGCAGCAATTTTGCGGGGCTGAGTGCATATAATGGACCCATCAGTAGCTACACCTGAATCAGCAAGAAACTGAACCAATTGTGTACTCTTCCCCGAGCCAGTCTCTCCAATCAACACCATTACCTGTGTGAATAGAAGTGAACCAAAAATTGATATAGACAGAAACTTCTCAGACCCCTGCTAGACATTGTATAATACAGAATAGAACTTGAATACACAAGTTCTACAATGCAAAGAAGTATACAATATCAGTTCCAAAGGTATTTCAGTAATTTCCAACCTTAGAATGGGTCTCACATGGATCTATATCTTCCTGATGTAGTTAGAATTTAATTGTTTTTAAGTTGATTTTAATCAGTTTGGTACTCTTATTTATAAAGTTACAAAATTTAGAAAGTGAAAATTATATTCTTGTAACTTTCTTTTGGCCTTATTTTCGGAGGTTCAAACTTGCCTTTATGGCTTGATTTTGGTATATCATTAGAGAGGTATTTAATTGCCTCTCCAGCAAGACCAAGATCTCACAAAATCCTATACGATTTGGAAGAGTTATGACCAAAATACTGCCAGGGTACTAAAATTTAACTCGAAATGTGTTTTGCAGTTCTACTTTATTTAAGAGTATCCTCCAGTAACTTCTTGGTGGTCAAGATTTGCCTAGAATAAGTGTAGAGTTATATCTATAAATACGGAGGAAATGGAGTGGTGCAATACAGAATTTTTTGTTTTATTGAATGCATGAAAGTTTATTTTGGTTGGAGACTTCACAACCCTAGGGAATCCTAGGTAAGAATTCCCTCTCTTCTCCTACTTTTTTTTCCCCCATTACTGCTGTGTTTACAGCAGCTTTTCAATTTAATTATCGTTATAGACTAGCTCACCACCTCTCCTCTTATTAAACCCTAAATCTCTTCCTTATTCCCTTCTCTATCCAACCCTCTCCCTAAAATTTCCCTGTCCTTTAATCCCAATTATTCCTTTACCAACTGACAATCTATTTCTCTACAAAACCCTATCAACTCTTCTTAAAACCATGACAAACAAATTAAAATCCAATCCCACATCAAACCCCAACTTCAGCCCATAAACAATCTAGTTCATAAACCATAAAACCCGGCTTTGTAGCTGAATCTCATTACAACCTGTAAAAACGCTTTAACTACTTAATATGGCGATCATTTCAGAATCTATTTGGCTTCTAACTATTATCCTTTACCTCTGTCACGTAAAACCGTAAATCTACATAGCTTAAATAATTGATAATTTATACCCATATTTTTATTTTTATTTTTATTTTTGCTGAATAATGTGGATTGTATCAAAGAAGGGTGATAGGAATAATTTAATATATACCCATATTGTTAATAGTGAAGTAACCAACCCTCCCAAAACCTTAAGGTGTTAGGAGATACAGGAAATAATTCACGTCAACACCCTCTAAGTAGGAACACTGTTCTCTCCTGGAACACTTGGGAACCAGGTACAAGTACCCATGTCACACTACGTCCGGGAGAATACTTTTACTTCCACGAGGATTCAAACTCGTGACCTAGCTTGTCTCTAATACCATGATAAGAATTAATTTACCAACTCTCCCAAAACATTAAAATGTTAAGAGATACAAAAAAATAATATACTTTAACACATACAAAACCCACTATTAACCCTAACACCTCAGTCCAAAATTCCTTAAATCCCTAAGCAGTCCTACATTAATTGGTATCAGAGCAAAGACTAGATGATGGTTTTAGCTATTACGACTAGGTTTGTTTTCCATTTTGGGAAGGTATAGTTTTAGCTATTAGAACTAGGCTTTTAACTTTTGGGAAAACAATCAAAATTCTAATTAGTGACAAGTATAAGAAGTAGTGAACTTGATTTCCAAATTCCACAAGCTTAGTTAAGAAGATCTTACAATACGTTACAGATCAACTATCATGTGAATATTATGAGGATGGTTATCTTCTTTAATTCAAACACGGAAGCTATAATGATAATGCTGATTATAGAATTATTCATTTGAGACTTGAGAGACTAGAAGGTGGTTCCAGGCAAGCAATAGATCGATGAAAAGAGGGGTATTTATGAGGCACATCTTGAAGAAAATATAAGCAGGTGTGTTACCAACTTAGAGCAAAGCCACAACAGCCTACTCATATGTTTAAAAGAGAATAAGAGATGACACCTTTTAATTTGATTATTGTCTCATGATAGAAGACACTTGAACCTCTTCAAGTTCAACCCTTAGAGAAGAAAATGACCCTTCAATTAGTTGAGGAGAAAAAAGTTCAAATTAAGTTAATACTAGAATTCCCCACTACGACTATGAAAATTCCTTTCTACCATTACACATCATAAGTTTCCTTTTGAAGAGCGAGAGTATATTCGATAAAAGAGAAAATTATCTAAGCTTGATTGTATTGTCCCAATTGTTTTGTTATTATGGTGCAACACAAAAAACAAAAAAAAAAAAAACAAACAAACTTGAACACAAGATTTTATGAACCACAGGAGTTTGGAGTAGTGCAAAGTATCCAAAATCTTATTACAAGGGTATTTCATAATTTCTTGGAATGTGGCTCCATATCTTCTTTCTGTAGTTAGAAGGCCTTTTAGTTGTTTAGAGTTGATCTTCTCTTTAATTCTTTTTATAAAACAAAAACAAAAAACAAAACAAAATAAACAAACTTGAGCACAAGATTTTATGAACCACATGAGATTGGTGTAGAGCAAAGAAGTATCCAAATTCTTATTACAAGGGAATTCCAATAATTTCTTGGAATGTGGATCCACATCTTCTTTTCCTAGTTAGAAGACCTTTTAGTTGTTTAGAGTTGATCTCTTAAATTTTTTTTTACTTTTTCTTCTCTTCTCTTGAATTCTTCTCCTACTTCTATGTTTCCTCCATAACTGCTGTGTTTCAGAAGATTTTCTCTTTAATCATCATTACAGACCAGTGAACCACCTGTTCTCTTAGTAAACCCCAAGTCTCTTCATTATTCCCTTGTCTACCAGACCCAAATCCTAAACCTCAATATCTTGTAATCCTAATTCTACTTTTCCCACCAGGCCATCTAGTTCCTTACAAATATCAAAACTTATTAAAACCATCACCACCAAATTTAAAGCCCATCCCCACATCAAACCCTAACTTCAACACCTGATCCAACTTCCCACAAAGTCCTTCCATGAGTAAACAAGACTGTTTCTTGGTCACAATTATCTGGGAAGCCTACTTCTCTTAAACTTTTGTGCAGACTTACAAAAACCAGCTTTAGACCAACGCCCTTTAGAGCTTAAGGGAGGTTTTGATCTTCAATGTCAAGTCCTTCAAATTCCAGAATGGGCTACTGCACCAGGGTTTTGCCGAGTTTTTGGGGTAGTGGTGGAGGCCTTCCAGGGCAATAGGCAGTCCAATACAGGCCTTTCGCATCAAGATAAAGCCTCTAAAAGAAAAATCAAAAGCTTAGAATCAGAATGAGTTTGGCATCATAAAAATAAATAAAAATAAAAAGATAATGCAAAAAGAGATAGCAATGTGAGATAAGGCCGGATTTGGTAAGACAACTTAAAGAGTGGCTAAAGTTGGAATGACATCAGGGCTGACACATCAGTGCAGAAAAAGTGAAATACAC
>JAOXJP010213491.1:0-11835 GCA_025762735.1 Platanus orientalis
TATAAGAGACAGGTGTGTTGGACCAAAAGATGAATAATTGGAGGATTGAAGTGAAGTGGCTAGGTAGTTTTAGGAAGGGAGAGTTAGTGAACTAAAATTGACATCATTTTTGCTTAAATGACAATGACATGTCAAGTAAAAATAGAATGATGAGTGATTAAGAATCCAAAAGTGGAATGAGAGTGTGCCTAAGTGTGCTTGACACATGTAGGACATGTGGCATAGACCAAAAAGACTAACGTGATGTAGATTTAGATGTGTTGGACTCATGGCAAGTATGTGACTTGTCAACCTAAGATGTTTGTATATAGGTTGACTTAAGTTAAAATATATGGTGTTTGTGTATAGGTTTAGACTAGGCTTCAGGGGTGTTTGGACACATGTTTTAGGTTAGGCTAAAGGAATACTTGGTTACAGGGTTTTGGTTAGGCGAATTATGCTCACACCAAAATGAGGGAGGATTAAGGAAGTGACAACACATGTCAAAGAAAGTAGGATTTTGATTTAACGTGTCATAATGCATTATAATATGGTGTCCCCATATAGAATCTTGTTGTCTAAACATGGAAATTTTGAGAAATTATCTATCTTGAATAAATTGATGGCACTAATCATCATGGTGGGGTCCGATTTTTTATCTGAGGCTTTAAAGTACTTGATCGGATGGTCGAAAATTGATACGGTGTGATGGAAGGCTTAGGAATGAACTTTGAATGTCATTTCTAGTACCCCTAAGGTTTTAAAGCATGTTGAATCCATCTATGTTCCTTGATTAACCATCCAATTTGAATCTTGTTCAGAATTTGAAAGATTCTAAATCGAGGGTCGAGATTCACCAAAAATTAAAACAATGGATTTTGATGATCGAACACTCTATTTCAAATATTCGAAACATTCTGGATGCATCCATGATGTTAGATTGATCATTTAGGATGTATTTTGATCCGATTTTGAAAGATTTCAAATCAAGGACCAAGATTTGCCGAAATATGTTATAGCAAAATTTGTTGATCAAACACTCCATTTCTGGGTTTTGGACCATTTTGGACGCATCTGTGACACCCGATTAACTGTTCGATGCTTATACAATGAGATTTGGTTGCTCACCTTTAATGAGGGGTAAAATCATAATTTTCAATGTAGATGTGAGCAAACTTGGGACAATCATTAAGAAAACTATGAGATTGAAAAGAAATATAGAAATATAAGGAAATGGGATCCAACAAAGATCTTAGGAAAAAATCAGGGGTTTAGAGTGTCAAAATTAGGAAAGGATGGCGATGGCCTAAAAATGAGAGGTTATCTAACCACCTTGGTTTCCTAGGATGCCTAAGGTCCATTCTAGAGAGTTAGTATTAACCATTGAAAGAAACTTGTGAACCCTAGGCCAAAATTAGGTGCTAACAAAAGTAACTTATTGTTGAAGCTATTTTTTCAATCCTTGGATTAAGCCACCTTCACTTGGTATTCGAGCCTCAAACCTTGTTCCATCTCAGATTGAGAATCCATAAAGCGGGCTTTCATCCAATAATTTTGATGCACACCTGTACCAATCAAAGACATGAGTTGGCTAATGAGAAACAACGGGACAATGAGTTTGTTATTGATTTTATCAATAAATGGAAGCAAATTATATATTCCTGTGACCACGTTCTTCCCATCAAGGATCTCGTTGACATATGCTTGCATAATATATCATACGATCTCTCTCTCCACCTTATTCCACAAATCTTTTTAGGTTCTGATGATCTAATCTCTAAATCTTATGATTTGGAGAAAATGTTGTTGCATAAGTGAGAAATGAAGGGTAAAGTGATTGTAAATAAGTTGGAATCTGCTATGGTAGACGCTAAAAGGCCACCCACTAAACTTCTTGTCAAGCAGGCACCAAAAAAAGCCGCGACATCTTAGTTAGGATAGGGGGCACCTCCTAAATGGCAAACTATGAAAGAAAAACAAGAGCGTACATACACGTTCCACTCAAATGATCTTCAAGGTCTCTGAAAACAAGCTATAGATTCAGGGGAAATAGTACTCCCTGAATCCAAAAGGCCAGCCGAAGCTGATAAAACGGTGATCCTAAGCACTGCCGATACCATCGCTTGTTGGGGCATACCCTTCATGAGTGCTTTGTGTTTAATGACAAGCTCCTAAATTTGCTTGATAAAGGAAAATTCAAACTTAAGGAGGATATATAATAGTCAGCTTCAACAAACTCCATCTTCATTGATGAGGATAATGTAGGTTATGACCAAGAAAACTCTCAAGCTGACTTGGATGACAAGGATTGGTGGACTGTCTTCGAGACCAAGACTACACGCAAGAAGAGACTTCATTCTAAACTGGCAGCTACAAGCTTTATGCAACACAATGGTGTTAAGCATCCCAAAAGACGACTGTTATCATTGGTACCTCGAGTGGATTCGAACAAGGTCAGACGGTCTCCCAATAATCACTGAGTTATGGTCTCCTCGAACCACCAGCAGAGAGGCTCATCAAGAATAGGTCAGTCAAGGGGGGCAACACGTTTGAGGCTAGAACCAATCCGACTAGACCATGAGTTCACAACACCTAACGAGGCTCGAGAGGCACCCATGTTTTAGAGAATGTCTGGTAGTCTCTTTGATGAGTTATTACAATATTGGCAGTACTGGATACCTTTAATAGGGGTCTCGAACATGAAAGAGTTCAAATTATCCACCTTAGGCACCACTTTTGGATCAATATAACTCATACCACCAACCATATCAAGGCCCGTGCTAGCAGTACAGGTACCCAGTGTGTGGTTAAAATGTATTGTCTCAAGATCATATTATCGATGCGCCCAAGAATTCGTGCAAACCAAATGCTAGCCAAATTACAAGGCTTGTGTATGATAAGGCCATTTGACCGATGTGACAAAACGGTCGTATGGACCAAATGATAGAAGAACCATTGGGCATGCATATGGAAGATCTTACACTGAGAAGGTCAATAGGAGGAATGAATTCCCTCAAAGTCCTAAGGTCACAGACTTCGACACTTGTTCTAGCAACAATGGTAGTCTTGACAAGAATGGTACAAGGATAATCAAGTAAATGAGTCAATTAAATTATGATAATGAGGTGATTAAGATCATCCCTCCCTCAAAGCCAAATGATGTCGATGGGGAACCCGATGAGGACAGGAAGAGGGAGATCGAGCATAGGAGTAGATTAACTTTCGAGAATGGGGAGGTTGAGACTAGTCCTCCGTCAATGTTGGTTGATGTCGATGGGTACCCGACAAAAATAATAAAAAGGCAATCGAGCACATGGGCCAATTTACTACCCAGCACGAGGTAGTCAATGCCGATTTTCTCCCAAGGTTGGTCAACATCGGTGTAATATCAGTTGACTGGATGTGCCAATCGAGAGGCTATGTAAAAGAATCTTTATTGGCCTTGCATAGGTATAGCTGACAAAAGTGGTTCAGATGAAAAGGGGATTAGGCATCGAGACAAAAAAGTACTTGAAATGGACACAAAAAGGGAGGTAGCAAGAGTGAAAGGCCCCATACCAGATAGTACCTCAAGGGTTAGGTGCATGGTAATGAACAAAGTTGGACAAGGAAATCTTGCCAAAAGGCAACAAGAACTGGTTCCAGTACCGAAAATGGGAGAATTTGTCCAAGACATTAGTGATAGTTGCTTGTATGGGCATGTCATGATAATCCCATTTGTGTCAACATAGGAAAAGTTAGAAGTTAAAAGAGTTTAAACAAGGGAAGGCAAAAACAATGCTCAACACAAAGGAGCAGCCCGGCACTAAGAAGTCTCGAGAACCCAAGGAATAAGAAAAGACCCCACACTTAGGTTTCAACAACAAGGTATTGACTCAAATGGTGTGGGACTTGACTTTGAAAAGCTACATCAATGAAGGGTTGCCCTCAAATCCTTCACACTGGTGGAATCTTTTGCAAAAGATACCCATTGTGTAGTTACCCATAAAGGCTACCGTGAGATCATTTAGGGTGACTCAAAAAAATAAATTGAGTCATATTGATCATAACTCAGTGATGATGGCTAAGTTCAATAGTTAAAATGATGCTCAAATGGAAACGTTAGAGTCAACTGATGTGCAAAAATGAAAAACTGTGAGGAAAATGGAACGTAAGTTCTTTCATGAAGGGGAGATGGTTTGGAAGATAATACTTCCTTTAGGCATGTTATGCCTAAGTGCCAAGAAATGGCCCTTTACTTGGGAAGGTCCATATCTAGTTAGCAAAGTCCTTGAAGCGAATGCATATCAACTGATGCGTATGGATGGCATAAAACATGCAAAGGAAATCGGTGGCAAGTACTTAAAGTCATTCAAACCCCTAATGTGAGTGGAACATTTAAGCACACAACACGCTACAGGTAAAATGGGGACAAAAGTGTCCAAGGGTGAAAGAGAATTTCTTATCATTATTATGAGTCAATAAAAATACAAAGGCTCATACAGAGACAAAAAATGTCTTAGGGCAAAAGAATGTCATATCATTATTAGTACTATGAGTGGATAAAATATAATGGCTCACATCGAGACAAAAACAAGGGTAAAAATATCATATTAATATGAGTCAATAAAGTACAAAGGTTTATATCGACACACAATAAGGGCAAAAAATGTCATGTACTATTAAATGATAAAGTACAAAAGTTTATATCGAGACAATACATCATTTCTAAAAATCCTTAATAAATGCATAAATAAGAGAAAATAGCCTAATACTAGTTGACATAGGGTGAGAAGGCTAATGTGGAAAAGAAGGTAAGGCAGGGTTACCAATAGAAACTATTCAATTTGTCTGTCACCATGAGCAAAAGAGCCTAGATGAGTTATGTTAAGAAACTTCTCTAGAAGTCACCTCAAGAGTTGCCCCATGTAACAGTTCAACCTTAAAGGAGCAAAGGAAGGGACTCAAGTCAGTGTAACTCTCCCAACGAGTGCCTTTTTTAGAACCATATCATGCGTTGGACGCTGGGTGGCATATCGAACAGGACTCCATCCCCAACATTGCAAATGGTGCTTCATCCATTTGCGTAAAGCACTCCTCCACAATTTGAAAGGTACCCCAAGATTATTTAATGCATCCCCAAAATCCTTCTGATCCTTAGAAGAGGTAGAGCATCTCAAGGAATAAGGAGACCTAAGATGAAGTGACCACCCACTAGCTTCGAGGTGGTAATCCGGACTAGGAACTTACCATGAGAATTAGAGATTATATAATCTCATAAAAATGAAACTCGGGTATTAGACGAATGCCAAAAAGGGGGGGTTACCCATTTAACAAGGTTTGGAACTACCCTTTAGAGTTTCGAGGTCCACCGACATGGTTGAGAAGAAGATTGGTATAAGATCATGACGAAGGAAAATGAGAACAAACCAATGCTCGGGACAAGTATTTATAGATGTAATAAGATGAGGGTTGCCACTTGAGGATAATAGTGTTTCAATTTCCCAAGCTGAAATGCCAAAAATTCGCTCTAGATGAGGTCATTGGAAGTTGAACAAATCCAGGACACAGTTGGCTATTGAGATTGTTCCATCCTTAAGGAATGATGATTGAGATTACCAAGTCAAATCAATTACAGCTCCACGAACGAATCGCCAAAGCAATCAATGTAGCTTATGTGGACGAATCTAAAGCATTAACAAAAGAAAACATGTATCTAGTTAAGATTTAAACTAGACACATGCAGTGGGAATTTGCTTATACCATTTTAAATCCCGCATGTGAAATCAAAACACATGGATTCCATTAGCTCCGAGTCCACCCACTAGCGTAAGAATACGAAGCGTGTCCCTGGCAAGGATGCGAGGAGTGCAAAATTCTGCCAAATGTTGACACGTGTCCAAACCGTTAGAACATAAATGTGTGCAACAAACATGGGCCATTGATGTAGGGACATGATGTACACCATTATGGGCACTCGACACCACGATGAGGAGTGAGGGTGATAGTTACTTCAACAAATAGAGAAAATGAGGTATAACCACCTGGTGACATGTAAGAAGGGAATGATGTTGAAACAAACCAATCCAATATAAATAGATAGGAGACAGAAGAAATAAGGATCCCGAACATCATCATCAAATTAAAAATTTAGGAGTAGGAGTTGGTCTATATTAGGACTAGGAGTAACATAAAATAGCCTGTAACTTGGTTTTAAGGATTGAATTTAATTCATTCCTTATTCATGTCATTGACAAAGAATGATGCTTCGGATAAGACTCATGACTCCTTCAAATTGGATAAGATATATATATATATATATATATATATATATATATATATATATATTATCAACTTTTATATCAATAAAAGTTTCATTTGTTTGTCATTTCCTTCCTTCAAGCTTTGTGAAAGTCCTCTTGAGTGAGACATGAACTGAACCCACTCTGATTACATGGGTCACCCGAACACATGTGAAAGAAAAAAAACCACCAATAGAATGTTCATTTACAAACACAAGGAAGAAAATCTTACGGGATAAAAAGTGATATAGTGACAACTACTTACTAAATGGTGCCCATAACCCTTAAACCAAGGACGCCATCTTTACCGTTTGATGACCGGTTCTGTTTTCTTAACAAAGCTATATTTTAGCCACCTGTAATGTTATCATTTGATTTGAGCTTACAAAGACATTTGTAGCCATAAAGTGATGGTTCGTAATGAGTTGTAATGAACTCATTCAACTAAAATTAGAAATTTATAAAATGAAATGACTATGTTAATACACAAATTACCGCAAATAAGAATGTGAATACAAATGTGTTGAGAAACTCAAATGAAATGATTTCATTACAGGTGGCCTAATGAACATGCTTGATTGTTATTTTATTTTTCATTTTAATCTTAGTAATCTTGGATTGTGAGCTTTCGATCAAGTCTTTGTTGGCATGCACAATTTGCACATATAAGCCCTATGCGCTTAAGGACGGCTTGGCTTCTGTGAGCACAGAATCTGTGCATAATGCATGTCGGAGGCTGAGAACACTCATTTCAGCATTGAAAAGTGATTTGCATTTTTTGGCGTGCGTGCTTATCACTTTTCAATGCTGATGTGAGTGATCACAAGCCCCTGAACATGAATTGTGAACAGATTTTGAGTGCACAGAATCTAGAGCGGCTTAAGGAGCATGCCGATCATGAGCCTGGCAAATACTTAAAAGACCTTGTCTCCTCATATTCCATCTTCCATCTGCGATCTGTAATTGTTGATTGTAAATGGACCCACAACATGGTTCTATGGAGCGGTTTAAGGCCAACCAAAGATTACAACCAAGTAGAAAGACAGTGACTTTGATAGAACCTTGATCCTGATGTTAAGCCCACCCATTAGTTATTTACTAGAAATATCCCTCATCCCATTGATGATGCGTGGGACCAAATAATTTGACCGGGAACTGTATTTACTGGAACACCCTCCTTTGACCAAGGTGTATTTACTAAGACATCCTTCATCAAGCATCTTGTCACATGTTACTCGGTACCAGCATAAATAAAACAGGATCATCCTCCAGGTGGAAACGCTAAACCATGCCAGGTTCTTATTTGGCAGCTGTTTAGGAGCGTGTCCCGGTCTAGATACTTGAGAGAGGTGCATGGATGAAAACCGCTCACCTTAACGAATGCTAACCACCGCTTCTTGTCAGGCGGCAGGCACATCGGTGCTGAAAAGTCAATATGCACCCCCCAAAAAAGTGAAAATCACTTTTCAATGCTGATGTGTCCGCCCCTGACACTGTGCAGTGGTGAGCGTTTGTTAAGGGAAGCGTTCATGAACCAATCCCGAGACACACAGAGCACCCAAAAAAACCAGCCGCCAATTAGTGAATGCAAACGAAATCTGTGGTGCTGCTTCACCTGTGAACGGATATGTCAAGATACTATTTGATTTATCCATAGAACAGACTTGGCACTGTATTACAGAGATGAAACAACATGACTAAAGATAATTTAGCATTCACCCAATTAAACTTCCTGAGCATACTTACTGTTGCATTCTCATATGCTTGATGAGTCTCATACATTGCCATTGTAAATTCAACTAATTTTATGGTCTACTCAGTTCCCTCCCTTCTTTTGTAACGGTGATATTACCATTCAAACACAGTAGTGCAAACTTCCCAAGCATTTCAATCTTAGTTGGGTCTTGAAGCCCCCTACATAAACCTAATCACAAGCTATATAGATACAAAGGTCCAAACTATGGGGAATTTATCACACCTTTCTATGGATATCAATACCACACAACCCAAACCCAATATTTCATACACGAAAAAAAAATGCAAAATTGGATAAAGCATTTACAGATTTTTATAGGCCCCAGAGAGCTGAACCATATACAGGTTTTGAATCTGATTCAGGTGTTCATCGGCTCCTTCGAATTAATCAGCAATCCCAGTGTTCTGCATTACCCCAAACAAGAACATTAATTAGCAGCCTGAATTTCACAGTGCTTTATAATAAATTGACAAGTAAAGAATGCCATCATTATCCTATTTACTCCAATTAACAAAAAGTGGCAGTTCTATATAAATATATATGCCCAACCTCCAGGCTATAATGTGGCTTTACTGAATCAAGTAACATGAGAACTTCAGTTTCTATTTTAGTGTCATCTCTGCATCTCTCTCATTCACTTTTCTATTTTTCTCTGGCTTCAATTCACCCTGATTCTAAAGCTTGTGACTGCTCTTCTCACCTATACCTTCACATTGATTGATGCAGCAGCCATAACATGACTTGACAAGCATCAACCTCATATGGAAATCCCAACCCAGAAAAGGATTTCAAAAAGATCGATACCCAGTAACATATACTGTCATGCATGTTTCAAACATGCTCATGGTATTCAAGTATTACATCCCTCAAAAAGAAAAAGAAAAAATGATCCATAACCATGTAGATGTGGTGTGTTTGTGTCAATTTATTGTACCAAGTAATATATGTTTTTCCACATTTAATATCTTTGAAAAAGAGATTAAAAAATAATTTAAAGGTGAAAATAAACTCAACCAAAGTAGAGATCAGGCCATGTCACAGGACATACAGAATTTGGACATAAAAATATATATTTAAAAAAATCAAAAAAAAAAAAATCTTTCCAAGAATGGCATCAATATATTATTCCTCAATTCATAGAACATTATGCAAATGCATCAATAGGTCATGACGTTGATGCATATGCATGTTAATGCATGCATTTAAGCTTCAAAATACAAGGAAAAAATATATAAAAATATAATTGGATTTACACATTCTAATTGCAAAATAAGAGTTTTCGTCTTTTTTATTTTTTATTTTTTGATAAGAGAGATCAGATGAATTATCAAAGCCAAAAGGAACCAAAGCAACAAAACAGAGAGATCACTGGGAGTTTGGGACGGTGATAAAAACAACAAAAACAAGATAACTATATAATCCCAATCCAAAGAGAGTACCACTCAATCTCATCATAATCTGGAGATATAGAGACCCAATCAAAGAGAAGCCTAAATATAAACAAAAATTATTCTTGGGAGAGAAAAAAGTGCTAAATGATATTAAGGATACCTTCCAAATCCCTAATCCACCAGCCCGGGACAAGATCCTTAAAACTGGTTCAGAAAGATCCAACAGATATTGAGATAAGCGAGGAAGAACCCTCAAACTTTATGCACCAGGCAACAATGGATAAAGAGGTACTCCATAGACTCCTCTCTCATACACAGAACACACCTATTCGCCAGGTTCCAATCTCTACTCTTCAAATGATTGAGAGAGAATTTTATTCAAGAACACATTCCAGACACAAAAAAAAAGAGATTTTAGAAGGGATGACAACAATTCAAATGCTCCTGAAGGGAAAATTGAATATGTTCAAGTTTTGTAATCCCTAATAGAACAATTCGTGGAGAATTTTTCATTCTTGGAAATAGCCCAAACTTAACCATCCCTCATCTCCAAGCACAGCCTAAAGTTGGCTAAAAACCCTAATAATCTAACCACCTCATTAATCTCCCAATCATTCAAACTTCTACTCACTAAGCACCCACCTAAATCCCTCACTCTAGTTGAAGTTATCTGCAATGGACCCATGTGATGCGAGAGCATCTAGGAGCACCAAAAAGAAGTTGCATGATCATGGATGATCATGTGGGGTCCACAAAGAGTATTTGTTTTTAGGTTTATCAGGTTTCTTTGTTGTGGAGTTGTCATCCCGTAACTTGATTTTAACCCAGATTTTCTAAGGTCAAAACTTGCCCTTTTGGTTAGATTTTGGCATCTTTAGAAAAGCTATTCAGTTACCTTTCAAATGAGACCAAGATTGCACAAATTCAAGGTGGTTTGAAAAAGTTATGACCAAATTACTAAAGAAGTGTTAGTCTGTGATAGGAAGAGAGTTTTTAGAAAGTTATATTTGATATATTTTTAGGAAATCTTAGTAATAGGTTTATTTAATTTCTCTTTTGAGTAAGTCTTTTGATCTATAGGGTAATTAGGTGGGAAAATAAAATCTTTCTAAATTTGGACAAGTTGGGTGATGCAAGACAGCCTAGTGATGGCTATAATCTTGCAGGTTATGACCCACAAAGAGAACTAGAACAACTTCCCACTTAGGAATTCTACCAAACAGGTGGAGGGTATAAGTTAGACCAACAGTACCATCAACCATATACTAATGAGGACATCATGTCACATGGCAGCTTTAGGACCTACCAGTGTAGGAGAAAAGGACCTCTCATCCTTGGGATCATGCATAGACTTGGAGGAGGACCTAGGAAGAACGGACACTGATACAGGACACTGGTACGATACGATACGGACACGGTGATATGGCAAATCTTGAAAAAGTAGGATACGATACAGCAGGGATACGTTAATTAATTAATATTTTTAGCTAGATTTTATGTTAGTTTTATGTTTGAAAATAAATAACAAGCATAAAAAAATGTCTAAAACACATCTAAAACTAATTTAAATGCTTGGTGGCTTCCCCTGATGGAGCCCAAGGTAAAGTCGCTGGGACTTGAGGAGGAGTTATCATGTTGGATTGTTGTGTGATATTTTAACAATTATCAATCCTTTTAATGGATAATCTACTTCAATTTCAGTGTTCAGAACTTCAAGGAGAGTTTTGTATAATTTTAAAGATATGATTTCAATGGGGAAGGATGCTGGCAAGGAACATGCAAGTCTTGGTGATGCAGAACAAGGGAGAAGATACCAAAACTTGATGTAGAATAATTTTTCAAAGCCTCAAATAATTAAAATTAAGGATGTGGAAGCAAAAAAATCAATAATAGAATTTAGAAACAAACAAGTAGCCACAAAATTTAAGAATCATAAAATAAAATCATAAAAAGGAGATAAGGAGGATTTAGAACAGAAAAAGAAGAGAAAATAAAAGAAAATAGCCCAAAAGGATATTTTTATAATTTTGGACAAGAAATCCGAAAATTACCAAAATGCCCATCAGATGCGTCAGAAAATTTCGAAAATTTTATAGTCGTTTCTGACATGTGATAGGGTTCTATAATTAAAATTTCATGAAATTCCAATAAAATTTGATGAGTCAAATCAAAGAATTTCAGAAAAAGTGAAGGTGTTTTAATGGAGGCTTCAAGAGAAGAAAAAGAAGAAAAAAAATATATGATAGAAATAATGAGAAAAAAAAATAGTATAGAAAGAAATATATGGTTAGGAAGAAATTAAAAGGGAGCAAAAACAAAAGAGATTTACCTTGAAAGAAAGAAGGGAGCTTGTGGCTACACCTATGGAAGAAGAGAGAGAAGCCATGAGTGGCATCAACCCTTCGAGAAGGAGAACATGGCTATAGCC
>JAOXJP010213502.1:0-11835 GCA_025762735.1 Platanus orientalis
TGCATTGGTTGGGTGTACAAAGAAAGGTAGGTTAGATGTCATTTGATAGGTGTAGGTTAGTTGCAAAAATCAAGGGTAGAGCATTAAGGTACTATTTGGAGGGTCATGAGTGGGACCTTAGGGACGTGAAATTTAGCTCCTAGATCTAAGGGTGAGGGGTAAGGGTACACTAGAGAAGCTGCTCATCCAATGGTATGTAATTTAGCCTTAAGATGTGAATACCTTAATTCCACTAATGAGCCTAAATGCCTTAAGGCTTTAGCTTACTAAGGTAGAATGATTATTTTATGATTTTTTGTACCTTCATTGTGTGGCTCCTTTCTGTGGCTCTCGGGCTTAGAATTGGGCGAACTTCGTGTCTAGTTTTAAAGTCTCAGATGATCCAGTCACAACGGGCCAGTCGGGATCAAATTATGATAAGGGCAAGGGGTAAAATTGGGGTTTCTCTATCCTGAAAAAGCTTACTGGACATTTCAGAAGGTCAAGGGGGTAAAACTGATCTTAAAAATTGTCTGATGAAAGATGACCCTTGATTCAGGTGAACCACAGCCTCTGACCACGCTGAATTTTGATACTCGAGTTGAGAATGAGCCAAAAATACCCGTTTGGTCACACGGGGATTTCTTGATGAGAACTACTCCTGTATTTTATGTGGGTCTCTGTTTTGAGCTATGCTTGGAGGTTTTAGAGCTTGAGTGATATTAGGATTATAGAAATTGATAGACTGATCATCAGATTCCTAGGCAATCATCTGGGGAAATCACACAGCGGAGTCATTCGTCGAGATCGGGATTCTGTAGTTGCCTTAAAGTTAGGAGAAATGAACTATCAGACTTCCTCCATTGTACCATCTTGTGAAATGGTCTTTTGAAGATAAGGTAGAGACCGACCAAATGAGCCTGACCTTGCCCCATTCTGAGTTTGGGAGAATTTTGTGTGACGAACACAGATGAAGTATTATGTTCTATCTTGAGCAGAAAGTGATGGTGTGGGGTATGGGGATCTCATAACCCAGTGAAAATTTGATACTTTGAAGGCATTGGAAATATAAGGATATGACCACTGACAGACTGAATTTCTGAGTTCAGGTAAGCTCTCGGGAGTCGGTTGATCACCCGATCCCCGATATGGGATTGCTACTCCTTTTGGAGTAAATGAGGGAATCCTCTTAGATAAGTTCCATGAAAGCTCGTGTCCCTTAGATAGTTTTTTGAAGGTTTTACAATTCTAGAGAGATGGGCGTTGACTGATCATGATTCGAACAACCAGGGAACAAGCTGGCTCCATATGAGTGGAACGAGATTAGGACTGCTTTTTGATCTTTTTTTAGGGGGAAGTTTGAGATTTCGCCTAGACTTGAGATATCGAAGTCCTTTTCTTATACCTGAGAATTTGAAGCTAAGATTGGGGCAAGATATGGTCATTGTCCTTTCAGAATTCAGAGGTTGGATGAACCTTTGAAAGCTCTTCCAATGGTCACTTTCAAGTTTAGGTCAACCTAGATTGAGGGGTTAACTGTTGCCAGTCTTGATGAGGGTCAACTCTGTGATGAATTTCTTGAAGTTGGGAGAGGTAGGGGTGCACAGTGTCTGAAATTGTATCACTCTGATGGTGAGGGAGGTTCTAGGGATCCTTTGAGGGTCGAGGGGTGAATTCTTGGAAGTGAAAAAGTTAAAATGGTAATTTTTTGCCCGTAGGTCAAAAAATGAGAAAATGGGAGTTCTTCGTCTATGATGCTTCATGACCGGAAGGCTTATATAGACGAGAGAATTTCAATGATTTGAATAATAAATAGTGAGTTTTGGGCCTTTGGAGGTAAAAGGGTAATATGATAATTTTTCTACCTGTAATGTTTTACTAACGAAAGGCTTATGGAGGTTGGGAAAATTACAAACAACATGAGTAGGTTCTTGAATGTGGACCCTCAAAGTCCTATTATTGCTCCTGTGAGAGAGATTAGGGTTTGTTTTGAAGTAGTGCATTTCGGGCTGTAATGAGGTGTTTTAACTGGTTCATTGCGATTGAAGTATCTGGAAAGACTTCTTTAGAAATGCCTAACCTCCTAGAATCTAGGTTTACTCCTCCTAATCCAAGGGTGCCTAGAGTCTTGATGCCTAAATGTTGTTATGCTATCTTTATGCTATCACATGACCCGAGTCAAAATTTGGGTGTTAACAGTTGGCAACATAAATTATCCTAGAAACCCTATGTAAGGACCTTGAATTTTAGAACCTCATTTAGTCGTGAAACTAAGTCGCTACTAAACCAAATCCATATTCTAATCACTATAATTTTTTGACTTTTTAACGTTACCATAGATTTAATACAACATGCACAACGGAATAAGAATAATCCATCGCTAACATCATAATCTTAAAGGTGTAGTAGAAATAAACCGAATCATATAAACATTCTAACTATCGTGTCTCTAATTTCCCATCAAACTCGAATATAAAAATACAAGTCTCAAAAGTCGAAACTTCAAAATGAATTCATCCCAAAAGGTCTAATACAAAATATAGAGTCTAAAAGAAACTAAAACTAATAAGAAAGAAAAACATTTTCCACATCCTTCCTTTCAACCTCAAAGTACTCCCAACAGTGCACCTGCACTAAATCACACTTGAAAAATGGTATGGATGGGTGAGATCCACGGCTCATAAGTAGGTACATAAAACCTACTACGAAACCGGACAGGTAAAGGACGAATCTTTCAATATGAAAATACTGAATATATATATATATATATCCATATAAAATACATATCATTAATCTTTAATGTGTAGGCATGTGCTAATGTGCAAACATCATCTACTAGTCATCACAAAATCTACACACTCATCATCATTGTTCATCATGTAGGAACTATGCACTACAATACACGTGATTCTATTTATACATGGCATTATTCTACTATCTACACATGGAAATATACACGATTATACTTAGACATTACATTCTTCTACTACAGGTGCATGTCGATATGCATGGCAATATGAGTATACAATGACATGGTTTTCATGCATGGCCTACACATTATAAATAAGAATAAGCATAGATGAATTACTTCAATGTAAACATGCATTATACCTAAGAAATTAACAATAATAACAACATATTTGCATAATGAGACATAAATTTCTACTTCTATATTCAATAAGTCTGTCATTACCTTAGTACTTATCATTCACATTCTTACTTGTTACTTATCATGCATCATGTGTTTTACTTATCACATATTAACTTTTATTTTCCTTATCCTAATATTTATTTATCATTTTTCATTAGTCATTTAACACTTATCATTGATCTTAATAGCATTGAATTGTTCCCCAATAGAAGGACCATAACACATCTTCATTTTCTTACATAGTTTAGGAACTTGTATTCTTGTAAAGATTATGAGTTTTCACTCATTTCTTAATATTTTCTTTACTTTAAGGACTTGTATTTTCATTAATAGCTTATTTACTTTCTTTTCCTTTCGTGAAACATTTTTTCTTATATAACTGATAAATTTCTTCTTACTTATGAAACTTAGATGTTTCTATTTTCTTGTTT
Organism: Platanus orientalis; assembly: GCA_025762735.1. Taxonomy (NCBI): domain Eukaryota; kingdom Viridiplantae; phylum Streptophyta; class Magnoliopsida; order Proteales; family Platanaceae; genus Platanus; species Platanus orientalis. The sequence goes on from JAOXJP010213502.1 coordinate 3,562, forward strand.
TAATATTTTTCTTCTTCCAAAATTTTTATACTTCTGATTCTTTTCTTAATACTCATACTTTCTTATGAACTTTTATTTTCTTTTTATCATAGTTTTTTTTCCTTTCTCCCTCATGGAGGGGTCTTTTAATTTACTTTTACTTTGGCACATTGCATTATTCCCCTATGGCAAGGGCCGTTGGCATATTAAATTATTACCCCAATAGCAAGGGCCATCACTTACATCTACTTACATTTTTTTTCACTTGCTTATATTCTATTTCACTTACTTATACTTGGGTTTACTTGTTTACTCTTTGGCATATTGTATTATTTTCCAATGGCAAGAGTCGTCAGCATATTGAATTATAACCCCAATAACGAGGGATATCACTTACACTTACATTTTTGTTTCATTTGCTTATATTTTCTTTCACTTACTTGTACTTGGGTTCACTTGTTTACTCTTTGGCACATTGTATTATTCTCTAATGTCAAGGATTGTCGGCATATTGAATTATAACCTCAATAGCAAGGGCCTACGACATATTGAATTATAACCCTAATAGTAAGGACCTTTAGCATATTGAATTCTAACCCCACTAGCAAGGGCCATCGGGATATTGAATTCTAACCCCAATAGCAAGGGTCATCAGCATATTGAATTAGAACCTCAATAGCAAGGGTCATCCATACATTTGTTCTTTATGTCTTAGCCATCCTTATTTATTATCATTTTTTAGTCATCATTTTACTCACCTAGTTACCATCTTACACCAACTTAACTTTTGTCTATATTCTTCTTTCTTACTTTCTTCATTTCCCTTTGTCCTTTAATCTTTTCAAATATTGTTCATTTTTAATCATCTTAATTTATCTTATTATTCTTAAGCATATTACACAATCGTAATGCAAGAGACAACCATATTCTCATGATATAATTATGCTAGCAAGATCAAGAATATGCGCAATATGAATTAATCATTCTTTAACATTATCAAAGAGGGAAGTTATACAACCTTACATGTATTTTCAAACATCTTAAAACATATACACATGGATTCTAAGATCCTAACATAGAAATCAAAGAAATATTTATAAGCCAACATATATTTAAAATAATTCAACAAAGAGAACAATAGGCTTATACAAGGAATCTAAAGGCATCCAAGAAACATGTAAATAGTAAGAAAAAAAATATTAAGAGACATTTTATCAAACATATAGAGTATAAGAATTAATGAAATTCGTAGAAAATCAAAGAGGGAAACCCAATCTTTACTATTTCTAAACATTTCTTACTTGAATCATTTCATAGAGTTTTCTAAGCAATTTATACACAATAACATGCTAGTATCATTACATAGAAATCAACATGCTTCGTCGTTATCTTCTAGCATCATCTTTAACCAATATATTTAAGAGATATTCATCACCAAATCAAATAATCATACTCGTTACAACAAATCAAGCAAATCATTCATCAATATCCTTTATGAAAACTATAGAGTTATAGAATCCTAGTTTACAAGTATTCATAATACATATCATTTCAAGAAAATTCATATAGATAGCATATACATAGTACAAAATAAGGATTTCTAAGATCCTAGCATGAAATGGCAAGATCTCATCACAAATCATCACAAATAAGTGGAGTTTCTAAGATCCTGGAAAAGGGCTTCACAAACATATGAGAAAACATCCATAAATTCAAGATTTTACCATTACAAAACTTCTAAGATCCTAAAAACAACCAAAAAGAGAGTAAGTTTTGTGTAACTACTTACTACAAGCTTCTTCTTCTAGTTGTCAATAAGATCTTGAAGAAGAATCTCATTTCATTTCCTTCTATTCTTTGTAAAATAATGTAGATCTAACATTAGAATAATAAAACTAGGAAAATCTTAGAAGAAGTTAAATTATTCTAACAGATTTTCCATGGTTGGAGGTGAAACTTACCCAAATAGGGAAAAAATCCCCCTTTTTCTCCTAAGCTCTCTAACCTCTTTAACTCTTCCTTATGTGTAATCTAACATATTTTAAGACAAAATGATGTTATATAATAGTCCTTATACGAAATTACATTTCCTCAAAAAGATTCCATGCAAAATAGGGAAGAAATCCCATTTTTTCAAAATTTAGGCATGTTGGGACCCATCCCCAAGATTGGGGACCCATCCCAGACGCCCCTCAAGACCTATTGTGGACATAGGCGATCAATCGTGTTGTGCAACCTAAGATTTCAAGGTTCTGGAAATAACTAGAGACCCATCTCAGATTTTGGCGATCAATCTCGAATACAACTCGGGACCCATCATGGAATTCAGGGACCCATTATAGTTTCTAGACTGGCTTTTCCAACTTTAACTCTTGCGAGAAAAATTACCATAACTTTATCTAGGAAACTTAGATTTTTGTCCCATTTGATGCATTCGAAACTAGACTCATAGAACTTTCCAATCATATATGGCTCATACTCGAATTGTCTCAGGATTAATATAGGTTTGTCTGTAAAGTCACCCTAATTACGCATTTGGGAAAACTTCTAAGCTTGAATAATTGTGGTTTAACTTAGGTTCTATACTTCTAAGTTAGTCCAAAAGGTTCCTAAACCATCCTTAGATCTATTTAAACATGTGGAAAGATAATTTTACCCTCTAAAGGATAAAATTATGATTTTACCCTTTAAATGTAACACGGGGTGTTACATCCTAAAGAAAGATCAAAAAGCAAGAGAAAGAGAAAATGAAGAGAAGAGCTAGATTTTGCAAGTGATTTGGGATTTTTTGAAGAACAACAAGTTTAGGAACGATTTGGCAAGTGAAAAAGTAAGAACATCAGTAAAATTGGTTTTATTTTCATTCCTAGGTTCATAGATTTCTCCTATTCTATTGTTTTGAATCCGTTTTTTAAAGGATTTTGAATAGTTTTTCACTAGTTTTGGTCTACCTAAAGTTTTTAAAACATGGTTTTGAATGGATGAATTGAAACTATAAGAATGCAAATATTTTATGATTTGTTTTCAATTCCTTACGATCCTAGGGAGTTGTAATATCTGTTTTGAATCCGTTTTACACCAATATTATATGTAGAATTATGTTATGAAAGAAAATTCAAGAATTTTTAAAGAGGTTTTTATTTTTTAAACATGAAATAGCTATTCTATGATTTGTTTTGAACTTGTTAATATTTCTAAAAGTATTTATTTACTGATTTACAAAAAGACCCTAATGTTTTATTTCATATTCACTTTACATAAGTTTTTAGTGTTCTTAAAATTTTGTTTTGTAAAGAAAAGTACTGATTTCTTATACTATTGTTCATGGTTTTTAAAGAGTAACGTTTCAGATCAAATTTGTAATGTTTTGAAAAGAAAATCTATGGATTGTGTTTAGATGGATCAAAAAACATTTGTTATATTTATTTTGAATTAGTTATTGTAAATAATCTGTTTATATTGTTTATATGTCTTACATGCTTTGATTGAAACTATAAGAGAATGATATGTTCTATTATAAAACCACTATACCTTTCAAGGGGTTTACTTGATGGAACCCACTTCATTGGGTATATGATGTGAACTATTATATGGGTCATCACTACTAACCCAATTAATAGTAGTAACCCACTTCACAAAATATATGGTGCAAACTGTTTTGGCTCTTCTCACTGGGGTATAAACTGTGCGACTTGTTATATGTACTGGTTTTGATATCAGTTATATGTTCTGTTCTGTTTCGGCTATGGTATAATATATGTTTATGATTTGTTACATTCTTATTAAGTTAAAATTATATGATTCATATTGTTTTCAGTTCTGCACATAAAACTGTATTTTTATAATCTTCTTAGTATTGTAAAAAATTGATTTATGATTTGTACTATTCCGTGTATTGCCTAGAACATGTGAAAAATATATATATTTAATTTTTTGTAATCGTGCTAAGTCTTGATTTACTATTTCATGTAGTTTACCTGTTTTATTATTGAGTTTGTCAAGCTTATCCCAATTTGCCATTATAGGTGATGAGGAGATCGCAGAATAGTAGTTCTAGTTAAATATGGATTAGAAATTAGATGGAGTTTATTGATACAATGAGACGTTATTTATTTCGGTTTAGTTAGTTATTTTGGTTTATTTTTTAAGATGTAATAAGTAATGTATTTTATTAGTTGGATTATTTATTGGTTTGTATCAGACTGAAATATTTGGATTAGAATATCAGACTATAATTTATGATTATACATGTTTATATATCATTGAAAAATTATGGCTTATGAATTTTATATACAAGTTTAACTTGTGGGAATGTAATATATGGTTGTGATTAATGGTCTGTGATTGACGTAATATTCTACTATGTATGAAAGTGATTGAAAAAGATGATTTTACAGGAAGTTTATATGTAAAGAATTAACAGTATTAATGTTATATGCCAAAATTTATAGCCCTATTGGTATGGGTTTCGGGACACGACACTAGAGCTATTGCAAACACTGTAGCTATCGCAAGCACTATAGCAAATCATGATTTTTTACACTGTAGCATTCCAACAGGTTTTGTGTGGATGTGTTACAGCTACATTCATTCCTACGGTTCAAGTTTGTGCATATGATTGCTGGTTTCAAAGAACCAACAACTATGAACTGATCATGTGGTCATACCAAATTATGATCTCTCCTCTAAAATTTGATTAGATCAGCCATGTGGCAAAGGAATAATGTAGTTGGATTACATGTAAACTAAATTATGGAAAATTAAGAGGATCTTAATATTATATGGTAATAGTCTCTGTTTGATTTGTTCAAGTCTTCTGATTTTTTTTTATTGGTAACCTTGTCTTCTTAGGTTTCTCTCAAGTCGTTGTTCAATGTCTCCGTGACCAAGCAAACAGATCTAGAATTGATCGTTAGGTATCTTTTCTGCGTCTAATGTTAAAGATTGGCCAAGTCTTTTTGGTTGTAATTAAAAATCATTAACGAAGTCAATGTAGTTGTTGGGCCAGCACAATGCTTGTTTTTTATTTTTTATTTTTGGTAGGGACGATGGCTTGTTTGTGCCTATGCACAAGCAATTTTCCAACTAAGTTTACATAATACATAAACAATGTAGGGCCAAGCCCGACCCTGAAAGTAGGTACATGGGGCAGACTAAGCTTATTATAGTGTAAATTCAAAGCATAAACTTGGTGCATTTATTTAACAGGGGCTAAGTAGAGGTGTCCATTGGTTGGGTTTGGTTCACTCCAGGATTACTTATATCTGGACCCTATTATATAAAGTGGTTTCAGATCCTGCTAGCCTTAGTTCTAATCCTGCTCTATCAAATAACTGATAGCTACAAACACCCCACTGCTATGTTCATAATGAGGAAAAGAAAAATATAATTTATGGTGGGATTCGTTGGAGTTTGGGACTTGGTAGAAGGTTGTAGTTTGAAAGTTATAGCAACATAAATACATAAACGCAAGAAAATCCTCTGCACAGGGAGCAGGGTGGGCCCTCTCACAGGGGGTGTGGGCTCCATGCACTTTTTGCAAGGGCCCACACTCACCCCGTGAGAGGGTTCATGGAAGAAAATGTTCTGTGATGACAGAGTGTTTGTGGTGTTTATGGTGAATTATAAGCTGACACATTTTGTGTTGGGGTTTCAAAAAAAATGTTCAGGTGTAAAAAAAGAGACCGAATTCAAAAACACATCATGTATCTGTCAATGGCACGCCTACCTACATAGGCCTGTGTCAACACAGACAATCATTATCCCTATTAGAGTACTCAGACATTAAAATCTAGACTTTTTCCTTTTGAGTCATCAAAGTCAATACCAAGGGCTAACTCAAGGGCTGCAAATGGACTGGTTTTCTTATTATCTGGCTTCAATCCGCAACTGGTTTATTTTAGGGTAAATATGGATTTAGGTGGATCCCCTTTGTATAAATATCCAATTCGTTTAGACAAATACAAATCTATATTAATTTGTTGTTATGTGTGTATACACTATGATACTGTAATAAATTATATGTGTAAATGCCTATTAGGGTACACATCCAATATTTTGATAAAAGAAAAAAGGATCTGCATCCGATATCCTGAGTAAATAAACACACACTAATATGAAACTTGTTTTAAGACATCCGTTGAATATTTAAATGGATACAGATAAATGATAAACTACTTGGCAACCACCTGTAATGTAGTAATTTCATTTGAGTTTCTCAAGGCATTTGTAGTCATAAGGTGATGGTTCGATAATGAACTCATACAAATTTATACTGAGTTGTTAGTTACAATTAAAAATGAAGTCATCTTAAGGTTTTTTATAAAATGCTTATGTTATCAAGAGCAAATCACTGTGCAAATCTGAATGAGTTCACTGTTGCGGCTACAAAAGCTTTGGAAAACTCAGATGAAATGATTTTATTAAGGTGGCTGCCAAACGTAGCCTAAATGAATACAAACACAGATCTCAAATTGATTTATCAATGGTTTGGGTCCGTCTCAACCATTTGACTCGATACGGTCCGGTCCAGTCGGTCATTTACAGAACCCATTTGTGTTTTACGCCCAAACCCATGTGTTTACGCGCTTTCTCTGTTCCATAAGCCGTACAAGTGCATTGAAAATGATGATGTTTGATCAATTACGAGGTCTTACCAAAATAAAAAAAAAAAAAAAAATCAATTTCGAGGTAATTATCCAACGGATGGTGAGAGAAAAAGCAATAGCTTAACATGGTAATGATACAGTTTCAGTGGTGGCCCTACACGCTTTTTCATTACGCGTTTTTCAACTCTTTACGAGTACCTAGATGTGACCCTACATATGGATCGAGTGAGGGATAACGTGGATTTTAAGTCATCTCCACTCTAAATGGATAAGCACCCCTCCATTACCAATCAGTGACATGTGACCTGACAAAGGGTGTTTGAGTCAATACACATGAATCAAAGAAGAGAATTACAAAAAATTTACCATGGATAAAATACCTGTGTAGTTATTAATACACCCTTTGTTCGACAACATGTCACATCTTATACAAAGACTAGAATAACACCTGTACATTCGGACTGGGGATGATGTGAACTTGGTAATGTGGGATTGAAAAATTATTGATACTCTGTTACTCAAGATTTTGAAACCCTATGAAACCCCCTCCTGAGCGATTTGAGCTAAGTTTGTGAACGCTCCCCTAAAAAGTGTTAACCTTTGCTCCTTGATAGGGGCTTGAAATCCTCTAAGCCACCCCCCCTTTGCGACTTTTGAGGGCCACACAAGGGGGGAATCAATTCAATTTTTTAGATGTCACTTTACCTTTAAAAAGTGAATTAATTCCCCCTCTGTGGCCCTTGAGAGTCACACAAAGTGGGTGGCGCAAATGATATCAGCCCCCTGGTAGGGGGTGAACACATCAGCATTGAGAAGTGATTTACATTTTTTTGGGGATGTGCATATCACTTTTCAATGTTGATGTGTCCACCCCCTAACAGGAGGTGGTGGTTAGTGTTAGTTAAGGGGGACGTTCTCAATCCTCTTTGTGGCAATTTTGCTTGCACGGTGGACACATCAATGTTGAAAAGTGATAAGCATGCTCCTAAAAAGTATAAATCACTTTTTGGTGTTGATGCTTCAGCCCCTAGTCTATGCATACATTTTTTGTGTGCATAAAATTCAGGCTTGATAAATGTATGCATAAAATTCAGGCTTGATCTCTTCCTCTCGAGAGTGGATTGTTTCCGCTCCTCTTATCTCATGCTCCATGTCAGGGGATAGGGCACATCAGCACCGACAAGTGAAATGCACCCCCCAAAAAGTGAAAATCATTTGTCGGCGTTGATGTGCTCACCCCCTGACATGGGGCAAAGAGAAGTGTGAGATAAGAGGAGCGGATACAATCCACTCTCCTATCTGTTATATTAATCTCTTTCCTCCCCCCCGCCCCCCCCAACAAAAAAATGGGGATATGAGACTATTTTTTTTTTGTGGTAAGAGACCATCTCATGTGTCCCATCGATTATGTGATAAAAAAAAACTATGTAAACTGACATGTCATCATAAATTAACATAACATAATTTTCAATAGGAGACTGGAATAAAATGATAGATGAAATTTCAAATTCCCACCTATTTTATTCCTCAACATTTGCTCACTTTTGAATTTAGTATCTTGGGCACCTATATTTTCGACTATACACTTTTAAATCCAAATCCACCACATGTTGATATATATATATATATATATATATATATATATATATATATATATATATATATATATATATATATATATATATAT